>CM077644.1:9584374-9829374 GCA_039707465.1 Rhabdophis nuchalis | reverse complement strand
CGGAGGGCCATACCTGCGAGTGTTTGGCCCAAAGTCCCCCAACTGGCTTTATCTTTCTATTTGCACTTACTAGATTTTCTACATGATTTGCTTTAGTTTGCCAAGATTTCTGCCCATAAAGGAAACTGCTTAGAGAATATCAGTGTATCCTTCTTGGTTACTGGAGCCTGACTATTGCAAAAATGCCCTGTGTTTTCAGGAAGACAAGATAAACCCATCGCCTTAAAGGAAAGGTGCTCAGAATATGCTCTTACTTGTTGTAAAGAACTATGTCCGGTCTCCAAATAAGCTCGGATGGGATTCGTATCGACGTTACGTTCTCGTATTCATCAGGATCCCAACGTAACTTATAATCATGCCACTCCTAAAAGGCAGGAAATACCAGATAAATAATTAGACCCAAACAGAGAAAGCAATATGAATCACCAAATTCTGAAGTCAGAACTGAAGAAGCTTCTAGGATGAGGAGCGAAACCTCCTCAAAAAAACCCCAAGAAAGTCCTGTTGCCCCTTGAGAAAAAGCATCTTTAGGACAACCAGGATCTGGAAGATTGAGAATCTCCACAGACATCAAATGTTAAATACATTTTATGTCAAGCATACAGGAGCAAGAAAAAATGATTGCCTCAGTGCTTGTCATACTTGGCAACTTTAAGACAGTGGACTTCAACTACCAGAATTCCCCAGCCAGCATGAGAAACACAGATCTATACTACAGGTAGCCCTCAACTTATGGCCACAATTGAGCCCCAAATTTCTGCCGCTAAGTGAGTTTTGCACACATTTTCCACTACTTGTAAAGTCTTTTAAAGTTTTTAAAAAGTTTTTTAATGTTTTTCACAGTCATTTGACCCAGGGCTGAGTAGGGGAGGGGCACTTAAAACAAGTGCGTTTTATTGTATTTGTTGTTTATTGTCGTTTGTTGAGTCCCGCAAGGAAGATAGGGCGGTATATAAATACGAATAAAATCAAAAAATATAAAAAAAAAGAACAAAGGCAAAATGGATTGCTAAATTGGTCACGCCCACACAGTCACATGACCATCTACCCACGCCCACCCGGTCACTTGACCATTTAGCCATGCCCACCCAGCCAGTGTGAGGGACTGTGAATCGGCCCCCTGTTTAAAAAGTTTGAGGACCCCTGGAGAAAGAGAAGGAAAGAGAAAAAGGAGAAGAAGACGCTATGGCCACGGTGGTTGTGGAATTCTGGGAGTTGTAGTTCACACACCTGGAAATTGCCATGGCTGGGAAACACTGGATTTATTTGGAAATGTAAAAACTTTACGGGGCAGCTTTCAAAAACAACACGAGCTCTTGCCTCCCATCAGGAGGTTGTGAGTTCAATCCTAGGTAGAGGCAGATGTAGGGTCTCCTGCTTGGGCAGGGGGTTGGACTAGATGACCCGCAAGGTCCCTTCCAACTCGGTTAATCTGTTATCTGTATGGGCCAAGTCCTTTAACACCCATTTACTTAAAGCGAAAAAACTTCCCAATGTTTCAGGAAGAAACATGGTATTTCTACAGGAAAATTCTTCACCGTCTCTCCCTCCACCCACATTTCTGCTTTGTTTTTTTTCTGAGCTAAGGACAAGTTTGATCTCTGGAATTTGGGGGAGGAGGAGGAAAATAAGGAAAACATGGTGGACTCACTTGTTTCACCCAAACATTTGTGGTCATCATTTGGTTCTTTTCATCCTGAAAACGAGAAAAAAACAGAACAAAGATGTAAAAAAAACAACCCCACCAATATTCCCCAAAATTGTATAAGCTTTTGTTGATGCTATAATCTCACCAATATCTGCACTAATACCTTGTTTCCCTGAAAATAAGACCTCCCTGGATAATAAGCCCAATCGGACTTTTAAGTGCATGTGCTAAAATAACCCCTCCCCCAAAAATAACCCCTCCCCGAAAATATTGCAATACAGCAGCAGCCATAAAGTGACCATGCTCTTGCACCTCAAAAATAATAAGACCTCCCCGAAAATAAGGCCAAGCGCTTATTTCAGGGGTCAAAAGAAAACAATACAATACAATACAATACAATACAATACAATACAATACAATACAATAGCAGAGTTGGAAGGGACCTTGTAGGTCTTCTAGTCCAACCCCCTGCGTGGGCAGGAACCTTATACCATTTCAGACAAATGGCTATCTAACATCTTCTTAAAGACTTCCAGGGTTGGGGCATTCACAAGTTCTGGAGGCAAGCTGTTCCAGAGGTTAATTGTTCTCACTGTCAGGAAATTTCTCCTTAGTTCTAAGTTGCTTCTCTCCTTGATTAGTTTCCACCCGTTGCTTCTTGTCCTGCCCCCAGGTGCTTTGGAGAATAGCTTGACTCCCTCTTCTTTATGGCAACCCCTGAGATATTGGAAGACTGCTATCATGTCTCCCCTGGTCCTTCTTTTCATCAAACTAGACATACCCAGCTCCTGCAACCGTTCTTCATATCTTTTAGTCTCCAGTCCCCTAATCATCTTGGTTGCTCAAGATCCTGTCTTATTTTCGGGGGGGGGGACACAATATCTAAATATGGGGTCTTTGGTGGTCGCTTGGTGGGTTTTTTTTGCAGACGTTTCATTACCTAACTAGATAACATCATCAGTGCTAGATGGGAGTGGGGCTGAGTTAACATTAGAGCAAAAACCAAGCTGTGAATAACAACCCAATCAAGGAACTACTGAGGACATTCCCACCAAGACTGACAGGGCAAACCACTTGTATATAAACAGAGAGCAGACCCCACTCCCTTCTAATATTGATGGTGTTGCCTAGTTGGATAATGAAATGTCTGCAAGACAACCACCAAGCTCAGAGAGCATCCAGTATCCCACAGTTCCATCCCGAGGTACAATTATTGTCTTCTATCGGTACTAATAAATGCATTTAAAAAAATTAGCCCAAAAATGCAGATGCTTATCTATATTCAATGGTCCAAAGCAACAGCTTGATCTTATACAGCAGGGATGTCCAAACTTGGGAACTTTAAGACTTGTGGACTTCAACTCCCAGAATTCCCCAGCCAGCATAGCTGGCTGGGGAATTCTGGGAGTTGAAGTCCACAAGTCTTAAAGTTCCCAAGTTTGGACATCCCTGTTATACAGCTTCTTAACTGCTTGCGTAGCACCAGCTCTAGACCTGGGTGGAATTCTCATTGGTGCAGCCAGTCCTCTCTAACAAGATGGTCTTTCAGGAACACTGGATTATAAGGCCCATCACTCCCAGACAACATTTTAAATAGCTAGGAATGATGGGAATTGCAGTACAATGAGCCAATGGAGAATGGCTCACTGAAGCATTCATCTATCAAGATTTAAAAAAAGAGATTGGACAGCCGTTTGGCCAGAGTGGTACCGTATAGGGTCTGGAGGAGGAGGGAGGAGGAGGGGGAGTAAGAGGAGGAGAGGAGGAGGGGGAAGGAGGAGTGGGAGGGGAAGAATTAGAATTTATTAGAATGAATTAGAAAGAAAAGGAGGAAGAGAAGGAGGGGAAGGGGGATGTGAAGGGGAAGAGTTAGAATGAATTAGGAAGAAGAAGAGGAAGAGGAAGAGGAAGAGGAAGAGGAGGAGGAGGAGGAGGAGGAGGAGGGGGAGAGGGAGAGAATTAGAATGAATTAGAAAGAATAGGAGAAGGAGGAGGAGAAGAGGAGCAGGAGCAGGAGGAGGGGGAGGAGAAGAAAGAATAGGAAGAGGAGGAGGAGGAGAAGAAGAGGAGGAGGGGGGGAGGGGGAGGGAGAGGGGGCGAATTGGAATTAATTAGAAAGAATAAGAGAAGAAGGAGAAGAGGAGGAGGAGGAGGAGGAGGAGGAGGAGGAGGAGGAGGAGGAGGAGGAGGAGAAGAAAGAATAGGAAGAGAAGGAGGAGGAGTAGAAACGGAGGAGGAGGAGGAGGAGGAGGAGAAGAAGAAGAAGAAGAAGATAATCTACATTTCTTTCTTCCTTTCCTTTTTTTTTCTTTTTTAAATATATTTGTATTGTTTACATATAAATACAGTGAATACAGTGTAATTGTCCTGGTATTCCACTTGTCATAAAACAAAGGTAAAAACAAAATAAAATATATACTATGTTAAACAGTGCTAGTGTACATTTATTTTTGACCATCATATTCTAGAATGTCAACTTATCTATCATTCTAATACCTATATTCTAATACATACATAGTATCTGTTAGGAATGTAATCCTAATGTTGGGTTGGCAATATATTGATTGCAATACTGTATCTGTAACTTTAACTACTGCAGTAAAATGTGATTGGCTGCTGTTTCCTCAATCGGCCATAAGAGGGAGCCAGAATCACTGTTAGATGCTGATCCTTAGATGATGGCTGATGTGTATGTCGGGTGTTGATCAGCGTGGATAAGTGTGAGTTGTGCAACTGTTAGCCAACTTTGAGTACTAGACTGTGTATATGATTTAGAACTACTTCTCATTTGTTTAGGAAGAGGTTTCTATCACTTATGTCCATCTAGCACCAGTATTGGTGAACCATTTTGGCATCAAATGCCGAAATGGCGTACACGCAGACACGCGTGGGAGTGCCGGAAACTGGAAGAGCAGTTCCCTGGTGTGAGTTTCTGGTTTTGGGCATGCACATGCGCACCTGTCACCTGGACAATCCGGTGTGTGTGAAGACCAGCACTGGAGCCTGGAAGAGCAACGGACGATGGCTGGTGTGCCCAGAGAGATGGCTCCACGTGCCACTTCTGGCACGCATGTCTTAAGTTCGCCATCATGGACCTACCCTGATTCATTCACGTTCCAACTTCTACCTTGTGTTTCTAACCATTGGTAAAACCTATTGCCGTGATGGCGAACCTGTGGCACGTGTGCCCACAGGTGGCATGCAGCACCATATCGATGGGCACACAAGTTCAGCTCCGCCGGCTGATTTTTGGGCCCACCAGAAGTTGGGAAACAGGTTGTTTTCAGCCTCCGGTGGGGTGGGGAAGGCTGTTTTCACCCACCCCAGGTTCCTAGAAAGGGTCTGGAGCCTGGGCAGGGTGGAAAACTGATCCTGTTCCCAGTGTGAGCTGCCAGAAGAAAAGAACAGCTCAGAAATCAGGGTGAAGATTAATTGTTATTTGTTGTTGTTGTGTTTTAAGTTTGTCCTTGTGTCTTATGTCTTTTTTTTTGTATGTTATTTTCGTTTGGTGTTGGGTGGGCACGTAAAGGAAGAGAAGGGGCTAGGATTAAAAAAGTTACCGCGTAAATGCGGTTTATAAAAATAATGACATGGAACGTGAAGGGCACAGGTAGCCAAATAAAGAGGAGGAGATTGGAGCTTAAAATTAAAAGGGACTTACCAGACATATTATTTTTGCAGGAAACTCATCAAAAATCTGAAGATTTCAATAGAATGAATATAAAGGGTATGCAAGTTTATGAAAAATCTTTCGGAACCTCCAAAGCTAGAGGAGTGGCAACATTGATATCAAATAGGGTATATTTTGAAAAAAAACAAGTAATTAGAGACGAGGAAGGAAGATATTTAATAATTATAGGGAATATTAACGAGCAAAAAGTGACACTGGTTAATTTATATCTACCAAATGAAAAACAAAAGGGATTCCTTGATAAAATAACTAAGATTTTGGAAACTGAAAGTGTAGGGAAAGTGATTGTGGCGGGGGATTTTAACATGATTAGAGATAAAATAGATAGCACTAACCCCACCCGCTTTAGAGAAACAAATAAAGGGGAAATTTTAAATAAATGGATGTTTCGAAATAGTGTGGTAGATGTTTGGAGGGAGTTGAAAGGTACTGAAAGGGTGTACACTTTTTGCTCTAAGGTACATAATACATATTCAAGAATTGATTATATTTTTGTCTCTAAAGACCTGTTGAATAATATAGATAGAATAGATGTGGGAGTTTTCAAGGACTCCGACCATGCAGAAGTTACGATGGATATAGACTTTAATTTTAGAAAAAAAGAAAGAGGTTGGAGATATGATGGAAAATTGTTTAAAAAGGAGGAAGATAAAACATGGATTCTTAAAAAATGGGAGGAAAGTTGGAGATTTAATGATAATGGAGAGGTTAAATTTGAAACTGTTTGGGACACGATGAAAGCAGTATTTAGAGGAGAAAGTATTAAGTTGTCAAGTAGGAAATACAGAGAATATAGAAGAAAAATGGAACAGGATACAAGACAGATTAAGGTATTGGAGAACCAATTTTTACTTACAAAGGATAGAAAATGCTTGGAGGAATTGAATTTACTAAAAACTAAACTGATAGAAGAAGATATAGAATTGGTTAAAAAAAATATAAGATATTTAAACAGGGATTTTTTTGAATTTAGTAATAAAAACTCTAGGTTATTAGCAAGGATGGCGAAGAATAAAAGTGAAAAGAGAGAAATTGGCTCCTTGATAGATGAAAAAGGTACAAGATGTTATAAGAGACTGGAGAAATGTGAGATAGTTAGGAAGTTTTTTCAAAAATTATACTCAAAGAAATCAATTGATTTGGAAAAATTGAAAAATCATCTTGAAAAGTATGCTGTGAAAATAGATCAAACATATAAGGACTTGATGGAAAGAGATATCACACATGATGAGATTAACGAAATAATACAAGGGATAAAATTAGGGAAGACTCCAGGTGAAGATGGGTTACCTGCTGAATTTTATAAAGATTTTAAAGAAATAATAGTACCAAAATTGCAAAAATTATTTAATGGAATTTTACATGGTGAAGAAGTCCCGATGTCATGGAATAGAACGGTAATAACTATAATTCCTAAACCTGATAAAGATTTGGAGAGGATCGAGTCCTATCGACCCATTTCTTTAATTAACCAGGATGCCAAAATATTTACTGCCATTATAAGTAATAGGTTAAATAGATTTATAGATAAGTACATAAGCTATAGTCAGGTAGGTTTTGTTAAAGGTAGATATATGAGTGATATAATTAGAAGAGTATTAAATATTATAGATGTAGCTGAGAGTAATGGGGATAAAATAGGTATAGTATCACTAGACATTTTTAAAGCCTTTGATTCTGTACAATGGGAAACTATTAAGGTAATTATCGAGGCATTAGGCTTCGGTAATAGGTTTATACATGTTATTTCAAAATTGTATCAAAAAAGTAGTGCAAAAGTGAAGGTGAATGGAATAATGACGGGAGATATTGAGATATTGAAGCGCGGCCTCAGGGGTTTTTTAGTTAGGAAATTGTTTAAATTATCTTTTTTAGGGGGTTCGAGGGAGGGGGGTGGGTATAGACAGATGGAGACGGAAGCAACAATCAATAGCAAGGGCCAGGATAGCAGTCGACGGAGGGAAGCGGAAGGTGCCGAAAGGAGGGGGGATTCCCGAGTCGTTCCACAGGAGGGCATACCAATTCAGAGGGTCGTGGGGAGGGGCAGGACCGAGGGGAGACAATCTTCATCCTCCCGGTTGGTGGCACGTAGCCGTTGGTTGCAAACGGTCGGGTGCCACAACCCCCGCAGGCTAGGTGGCCAGGGAATACAGAGCCAGGGTCTGCGGCTGATGTTTTGCAACGCCAGGTCCGTTGTCAACAAAGCCCCCCTCATTAGCGACCTTGTGTCAGAGGGGGAGCCGGACCTGGTAGGAATTGCGGAAACCTGGTTGGGCCACGAGGGAGGTCTTCCCCTCGTTGAAATGTGCCCACCAGGCTACCGCGCATTTCATCAGCCGCGGGCCCTAGGCAGGGGAGGTGGGGTAGCGGTCATTATCAAGGAAGGCCTTGAGCCGAGAGAGACCATTGTGCCTCAGACTACCGGCTGTGATTCCCTCTCCGTGAAGTGGGGCCTAGGGAGGCAGTTGGGCTTGCTGGTTGTATACCTGGCTCCCCGCTATGTAGCAGCAGCCCTGCCCGAGCTCCTGGAGGTGATCGCTACGGTGGCAGTTGAGACCCCCAGACTTTTAGTCATGGGGGACTTTAATCTGCCATCGTTGGGCGAATCATCCGTGGCAGCTCGGGAGTTCATGGCTTCCATGACGGCCATGGACCTGACCCAAGTAATTCAGGGCCCCACCCACGAGGGTGGACATACGCCGGATCTCATCTTTGTCTCAGGCCAATGGAAGAGTGATCTGGGTATAGGGGACATAGTCATCACCCCCTTGTCATGGTCAGACCACTCACTTCTCCGGCTCGACTTTCCGACCGCTGCTCCCCTCCGCGGGGAGGCGGAACCAGAGTCACCAATCTGGTACCGCCCCAGGCGCCTGATGGACCCGGATGGGTTCCAGACAGCGCTTGGGCCATTTCCTGTATCCCTGACCCCGATCGAGGACCTCACGGCCGCATGGAACATTGCGGCCATGGGAGCCTTGGATCGGGTCGCGCCCTTGCGGCCTCTCTTGCGGCGGCGAACCACCCTGGCTCCTTGGTTTACTGAGGAGCTGCGGGTGATGAAACGCCGCAAGAGATGCCTAGAGGGAAGATGGAGGTCTAGCCGTTCTGAATCTGACCGGACACAGGTAAGAGCCCATTTACGGACTTACATTGTGGCGCTGAGAGTGGCCAAACGTCATCATTGTGCCACTCTCATAGCATCCGCAGAAAACCGCCCTGCCGCCCTGTTTAGGGTGACCCGCTCCCTCCTCCAACAGAGGGAGCGGGAAGCCCCGCTACAGGGTAGAGCAGAGGAATTTGTGACTTTTCTGCAGGAGAAAACCGCTCAGATTCAGAGTGAGCTAGCCCCCATTCATGGCCCAGTGGGATGCCACGAGAGAGATCTTGTTTGGGAGGAGTTTGACTCCGTTACTTCCGAAGATATGGACAGGCTACGTGGGCGACTGCGAGCCACCACATGTTTATTGGACCCGTGCCCCTCCTGGCTTGTACTGGCATCCTGGGAGGTGACACGAGGCTGGCTCCAAGAGGTTGTCAACGCATCCTTGAGTGAGGGTTCCTTGCCTGCTTCCCTAAAAGAGGCTATGGTGAGGCCCCTCCTCAAGAAGCCCTCTTTGGACCCAGCTCTTTTAAACAACTATTGTCCAGTCTCCAACCTTCCCTTTTTGGCGAAGGTTGTTGAGAGTGTGGTGGCACAACAGTTTCCCCGTCACCTGGAGGAAATTGAGTATCTAGATCCGCGCCAGTCCGGCTTTCGGCCCGGGCATAGCACCGAGACGGCATTGGTCGCGTTGGTAGATGATCTCTGGAGGGCCAGAGATGGGGGATGTTCCTCCATCCTGGTCCTATTAGACCTCTCGGCGGCTTTCGATACCATCGACCATGGTATCCTATTGCATCGGCTGGGGGGGTTGGGGGTGGGAGGCACCGTTTTACGGTGGTTCTCCTCCTACCTCTCTGGCCGATCGCAATTTGTGCGGGCAGGAGAGCAGAGGTCGACCCCGAGACCCCTCACATGCGGGGTGCCTCAGGGGTCGGTCCTCTCGCCTCTCCTGTTTAACGCATATATGAAGCCGCTGGGTGAGATCATCCGTGGTTTTGGGGTAGAGTACCACCTGTACGCTGATGACACCCAGCTGTACATATCTACCCCAAACCACCCCAACGATGCCGTAGCGGTGATGTGCCAGTGCCTGGAAGCCGTGCGGATCTGGATGGGAAGTAACGGACTCAGGCTCAACCCGACCAAGACCGAGTGGCTGTGGTTTCCGGCTGCCCGATTCAACCAGCTTTCTCCAACGCTGGCCATAGGGGGCGAACATCTTGCCCCTGTGGATGGGCGCAATTTGGGTGTCCTCCTGGATACCCGGCTGTCTATGGAAGAGCAAGTGACAGCCGTGGCCAGGAGGGCGTTTTACCAGGTTCGCCTGGTTCGCCAATTGCGCCCCCTATTGGATCGGGACGCCCTTCGCACAGTCACTCATGCCCTCGTGACATCCCGACTGGACTATTGTAACTCTCTCTACATGGGGCTTCCCTTGAGGTGCACCCGGAGGCTTCAGTTAGTTCAGAATGCAGCCGCGCGAGCAATTATGGGGACCACTAGGTTCACCCACGTTACACCGCTCTTGCGCGAGCTGCACTGGCTGCCTGTCGTGTTCCGGGTGCGCTTCAAGGTGCTAACTATCATCTTTAAGGCACTCCATGGCTCGGGACCTAGCTATCTGCGGGATCGGATCCTGCCCCATACATCCTCACGACCGATTCGCTCCCACAGAGAGGGACTTCTCCGGGTGCCGTCCACTAGACTTTGTCAGCGGGCGACGCCCAGGGGAAGGGCTCTCTCTGTGGCAGGCCCGGCCCTCTGGAACGACCTTCCCCCCGATATCAGAACGACCACGGACCTCCGCTCCTTCCGTACGAAATTAAAGACCCATTTCTTTCGACTGGCTGGCCTTGGATAGTCTCTCTGTCTATAGATTTTAAATGTATTTTAATGGGTTTTTAATTTTTTAGCACGGGATAACATTGTTTAATTGTGTTTTAAAGGATATATTTTTGTATTTATTGTTTATATTGTTTTTAGTTCCTCCTGTGCACCGCCCCGGGTCCCTGTGGGGAGAGGGAGCGGTTAATAAATTCAAAGTTATTATTATTTATTATTATTATTATTATTATTATTATTATTATTATTATTATTATTATTATTATTATTATTATTATTATTATTAGTTGGAAGCAGGTACGAGACAGGGATGTCCCTTGTCCCCAACATTATTTTTATTAATCATGGAAGTTTTGACAAAATTGATAGAAAAAGATGAAGAATTGGAAGGATACAAGGGATATAAGATAAATTTGTACGCGGATGATACCTTGATTATTTTGAAAAATATAGAAAAAGATTTGAAGAGGATAAATAAACATTTGAAAGAATTTGAAGAAATGACAGGTTTAAAGGTAAATTGGTCAAAATCTGAATTATTAATGAACAAAAATGATAAGGAGTGGGAGAGTATGCAAGAACAATTTGGGATAAGAATTAAAAATACACTGAAATATTTGGGAATAACACTTTCTCTTAAAGTTAGAGAATTGAAAAAAATTAATTATGATGTGATGTTGAATGAAATAGAGAAAAAGATAGATAAATATAAAGACATAAAGTTGTCTTGGTTTGGCAGAATTGCAATGTGTAAGATGATGTTGTTACCAAAGTTTAATTTTTTATTTGAGATGCTACCATTAAATTTGACAGAGGATATGGAAGGATATCAGAAGAAATTAGATAAATTCTGCAATGGTGGGAAAAGACCTAGATTAATGAAGAAAATGTGGTATCAAAATCAAAAGGAAGGTGGATTGGGAATTCCCAATCTACTTAATTATTATTGGGCCTATAATATTCGAACTGTAATAAAAATACTTAAAGGAGGAGACGGTCATTGGGGAGATCTAGAGTTAAAGGATATTAAGAGATTTGGCCCTACATGGTTTTTAGATAAAATAAAAACAAAAAAGGTAATTAACAGTTATTGGTTAAAGGGATTGAATAAAATTTGGAATAAATTTGTTAAAATATTGATTCCGGATATATCCTTCTTGGGGAAGACACTTGGAAGTTGGCCGATTAAAACAAATATAAGTCGAGATAAAGTAATTGAGGATGAAAATATAGGAAGTATAGTAAATTGGTTAAGAGCATTAGAAATTGAGAGCAGAAAAAAAGAAATAATTGAAAAATTGGAGCTGAATTGGTTTGAAAAAATACAGGTAGAAAAATGGTCTATGGAAGTAAGGGGAACATGTAAAATAGGTAGAAGTAAAACTGAATTTGAAAGTTTAGTATCTCAAATTATTAAGGATGAAATTGGGTTAAATGGACTCGTTAGTAAGATATATAAGATTATAAACTTTGATGGAAATCCACAAATGGTAATGAAGACGAATTGGGAGGAAGAACTTAAGATTAAAATATTAGACTCGGATTGGAATGTGAATTGGAAAAGTCGAATTATGAGGATTATGTCTATAAGGATTAAAGAGCACAACTTTAAGGTTGTTTGGAAATGGTATTGGACTCCATTAAGGTTATCATTGATGGATAAAAAAATCAGTAATAAATGTTGGAGATGTAATATGGAAGTGGGAACTTATGAACATATGTGGTATAAATGTGAAAAAATTAAAAAGTTTTGGCAACAATTGGAGGAAATGATGTTTGAAATGATGAAGAAAAGAATAACTTTGAGATCAGAAACTATATTATTACTGATAATTAAGGAATTAGAATTAACAAAATATGAGAAAGAACTGATTAGAATTATGATTATAATGGGTAGAATTATAATAGCAAGATACTGGAAAATAGAGGTAAATATTAAAATAGAAGAGTGGTATTGTGAAATGTGGAAATTAGCCTTAAATGATAAAATGACTTGTGATATTAAATTCAGAGAGGGGGTCTATAAAAAAGACATTTTCTGGAAGATTTGGAATCCATTTGTGGACTATGCACTTGGAACTTTGGATGCCTCGACACCTGTACCCAGGGAACGCGGATTTTGGAGATCTTAAAGACAATTGAAGATATCCAAAGAACCAACTCTTCCTTTTGTTTTGTATAGCACTGGGTGGATTATTGTTAAGAAAGAAAGAAAAAGTAAATTTTATGTGTAGATGTATAATTTGTGGAAAATTATAATAAAAATAATAATAATTAAAAAAAGAAAAAGAAATCAGGGTCGATGCCAAAAAGGTTAGCCATCCCCGATCTACCCCACGTAGCCTAGTATTCTGTATCTCCTTTATCTTTTATTTTTAGCATTAGCCTGCCCATTTCCGCACAGACTAGCTTCTTCCTTATCATCTCCTCTTCTGAAGGAGATAATCTACATTTCTTAGGGGCTAGCTCTCCGATTTTATTTCATTTTTTAATATGGGCTAACAGTGCAGAAATGCAATCTGGGAGCTATTAATATTCAAAGAGCATTCTGGCTTTCAATAAGAAATTATACTCTGGACGAGCTAATTCAATTGTTTTAGTAAATTGCTTTGAATGTACAGCTCAGGCTGGGCATATATAAAATAAATAAATAGATCGATAAGCCACAGATAATGGCCTTGATACTTCTGAAGTTGAGCTGAGCTGACGGCCCCTTCGAAAGCAAATGAGGAGCTATCCCGGTTTACAAGCGCCTATCGTAGGTAGTCCTCGGATTACGGCCACGACCGAGCCCAAAATTCAGGTTGTTGACCTGACGACTTGCTTCTAAGTGATTCCTACAACCGTTTCTCTTCTTCGACACTCCAGAAGCAAGAAGTATGTCATAGAGCCTGGTGCCTCTTTCTTCTTAAGATGCTCTCATCGTAGAAGCATCGATCGGCGCGTTTCTTCATAATGTAAGGACGTCTATCTTGGAGAATGTACCGAAGCATACATCCGCATTAATTATTCAGAGCAAGTCAACTCTTAACAACTGCAGCCTGGTCTGGGGTTGCTTGCGTCGACTTCATTTCCCACACAGGAGGAAATGAGAGATGACCGTTTCCCACCAGCTCTGATTTAATTGTAAACGATGACCTCTTTAGCTCTCTATGGCGGTCTTCCGGCGCCCCAATGATATCCATTCGCAAGCTTCCTGGAAACTTTTCAGGGTGATGCAGAAAGCAACCGCAAATCTCCTGCTCTTTTTAACCTAACAAAACTATTTGCAAAGTGTCTCGTAGGTGGAACGCCTTCACGGCAATATTCGCCGCTGCCGAATGACTGCTGGGAGAAGGAATGAAGATCCAACGGTATGATTCTGCTAATGGGCAGAATATAAACCATAGGATGCTAGAGTTGGAAGGGAGCTTGGAGGTCTTCTAGTCCAACCCAGTGGTGGGATTCAGCCAATGCGCACCTAGCAGGGAGAACCGGTTGTTAACTTTTGAAGCAGTTTGGAAGAACCGGTTGTTGGACGAAATCTTATTTTCATTTTTTACACTTTACAGGGCTCATCCTGTAAGGAAGGCAGGAAGGAAGCATTCTGGTGCTGTTTCTAGCTTCATCTTTATTGCCCTGCTTACAGAAACTGCCTCTCTGGTGAACCCCTTATTACATTGTCTATGGAACTCCCTGCCAGAAGAAGTGATGACAGCTGTCAGCCTCGACACCTTTAAGAAAGGATGAGACGAGTTCATGGAGAACAAGGGTATCCATGGCTATCATGATGGATGCCTAAGGACACCCTCTGGGTTGGAGAGATAGGCAGGATATCTCTCAATGCCATTTGCAGGGAATCATAAGCAGGTGAAGACATCTGCTTGGGAAGACCCTGAAGCAAATGGGGAGCCACTGTGGGAGACAGAATGGATGGGCTGTGGCCTGTTCCAGCAAGGCTGTTCTTATGTTCTTATGTTCTTATGTACATTGTCACAGCTAAGGTGAAGCGCCCATCAATGTGAGTGACATTGAGTTGGCCATGCCCACCCAGTCACATGACCATCAAGCCCCGCCTACCCAGCTGGTCATTAGGGCAGAGAACCAGTGGTTAAATTATTTGAATCCCACCACTGGTCCAACCCCTTACTCAAGCAGGAGACCTTATACCAGGGATGGCGAACCTTTTCGGCATTGAGTGTCCAAACCAGAACATGTGTGCATGAGGACAGTCTGGAGTGCCAGAAACCCAAAGACCAGCTGCCTGGCACACACATGCCCGTTTTTTGGACATTTTTGGCAGTTTTGGGGCAGTTTTCAGGACAGTTTTGGGGCATTTTCAGGCCATTGTTATTTTCTAGCCGTTTTTGGCTCAAAAAACTGCTCCCAAATGGCCCCTAAAACAGTCTGGAAATGGCCCAAGAAATGGCCTGAAAGGTCCCCCCCCCAAAAAAACAGTCTGAAAAATGGCCCAGTTTTTGGTTGGTTTGGGGGGTCATTTTCAGGTGTTCCGGTACGTGCAAAGACCAGCTGGCCAGTGTGCCAGAAACCACATGAGCAGCTGGCAATGGCGTTCATGCCCCTCTTCCTTCTCCTCTTCTTCTTTTCTCCTCCTCTTCTTCTTTTCTCCTCCTCCTCTTCTTGTTTCCTCCTCCTCCTCCTCCTCCTCCTCTTCTTTTCTCCTCCTCCTCCTCCTCCTCTTCTTGTTTCCTCCTCCTCCTCCTCCTCTTCTTTTCTCCCCCCCTCCTCCTCTTCTTGTTTCCTCCTCCTCCTCCTCCTCCTCTTCTTGTTTCCTCCTCCTCCTCCTCCTCCTCCTCTTCTTGTTTCCTCCTCCTCCTCCTCCTCCTCCTCCTCCTCCTCCTCCTCTTCTTTTCTCCTCCTCCTCCTCCTCTTCTTTTCTCCTTCTCCTCCTCCTCTTCTTGTTTCCTCCTCCTCCTCCTCCTCCTCCTCTTCTTTTCTCCTTCTCCTCCTCCTCCTCCTCCTCTTCTTGTTTCCTCCTCCTCCTCCTCCTCCTCTTCTTTTCTCCTCCTCCTCCTCCTCCTCTTCTTGTTTCCTCCTCCTCCTCCTCCTCCTCCTCTTCTTGTTTCCTCCTCCTCCTCCTCCTCCTCCTCCTCCTCCTCTTCTTTTCTCCTCCTCCTCCTCCTCCTCCTCTTCTTTTCTCCTCCTCCTCCTCCTCTTCTTGTTTCCTCCTCCTCCTCTTCTTGTTTCCTCCTCCTCCTCCTCCTCTTCTTTTCTCCTCCTCCTCCTCCTCTTCTTGTTTCCTCCTCCTCCTCTTCTTTTCTCCTCCTCCTCCTCCTCTTCTTGTTTCCTCCTCCTCCTCTTCTTGTTTCCTCCTCCTCCTCCTCCTCTTGTTTTCTCCTCCTCCTCCACTTCTTGTTTCCTCCTCCTCCTCCTCCTCTTTTCTCCTCCTCCTCCTCCTCCTCTTCTTTTCTCCTCCTCCTCCTCTTCTTTTCTCCTCCTCCTCCTCCTCCTCTTCTTGTTTTCTCCTCCTCCTCCTCTTCTTGTTTCCTCCTCCTCCTCCTCCTCTTCTTGTTTTCTCCTCCTCCACTTCTTGTTTCCTCCTCCTCCTCCTCCTCTTGTTTCCTCCTCCTCCTCCTCCTCTTCTTTTCTCCTCCTCCTCCTCCTCCTCTTCTTTTCTCCTCCTCCTCCTCCTCCTCTTCTTGTTTCCTCCTCCTCCTCCTCCTCTTCTTGTTTTCTCCTCCTCCTCCACTTCATTTCCTCCTCCTCCTCCTCCTCTTCTTGTTTCCTCCTCCTCCTCCTCCTCTTCTTCTCCTCCTCCTCCTCTTCTTTTCTCCCCCCTCCTCCTCTTCTTGTTTCCTCCTCCTCCTCCTCCTCTTCTTGTTTCCTCCTCCTCCTCCTCCTTCTTTTCTCCTCCTCCTCTTCTTTTCTCCTCCTCCTCCTCCTCTTCTTGTTTCCTCCTCCTCCTCCTCTTCTTGTTTCCTCCTCCTCCTCTTCTTTTCTCCTCCTCCTCCTCCTCCTCTTCTTGTTTCCTCCTCCTCCTCCTCCTCCTCTTCTTGTTTCCTCCTCCTCCTCCTCCTCCTCCTCCTCCTCCTCCTCTTCTTTTCTCCTCCTCCTCCTCCTCTTCTTTTCTCCTCCTCCTCCTCCTCTTCTTGTTTCCTCCTCCTCCTCCTCCTCTTCTTTTCTCCTCCTCCTCCTCCTCTTCTTGTTTCCTCCTCCTCCTCCTCTTCTTGTTTCCTCCTCCTCCTCTTCTTTTCTCCTCCTCCTCCTCCTCTTCTTGTTTCCTCCTCCTCCTCTTCTTATTTCCTCCTCCTCCTCTTCTTGTTTCCTCCTCCTCCTCCTCCTCTTCTTGTTTTCTCCTCCTCCTCCACTTCTTGTTTCCTCCTCCTCCTCCTCCTCTTCTTGTTTCCTCCTCCTCCTCCTCCTCTTCTTGTTTCCTCCTCCTCCTCCTCCTCTTCTTTTCTCCTCCTCCTCCTCCTCCTCTTCTTTTCTCCTCCTCCTCCTCTTCTTGTTTCCTCCTCCTCCTCCTCCTCTTCTTGTTTTCTCCTCCTCCACTTCTTGTTTCCTCCTCCTCCTCCTCCTCTTGTTTCCTCCTCCTCCTCCTCCTCCTCTTCTTTTCTCCTCCTCCTCCTCCTCCTCTTCTTGTTTCCTCCTCCTCCTCCACTTCATTTCCTCCTCCTCCTCCTCCTCCTCTTCTTGTTTCCTCCTCCTCCTCTTCTTTTCTCCTCCTCCTCCTCCTCTTCTTGTTTCCTCCTCCTCTTCCTCTTCTTTTCTCCTCCTCCTCCTCCTCCTCTTGTTTCCTCCTCCTCCTCCTCTTCTTTTCTCCTCCTCCTCTTCTTGTTTCCTCCTCCTCCTCCTCTTCTTTTCTCCTCCTCCTCCTCCTCTTCTTGTTTCCTCCTCCTCCTCTTCGTTTCCTCCTCCTCCTCCTCTTCTTTTCTCCTCCTCCTCCTCCTCCTCCTCCTCCTCCTCTTCTTGTTTCCTCCTCCTCCTCCTCCTCCTCCTCCTCCTCCTCCTCCTCCGACTAACCCATTTAGTACATTTCTATAGGGGTTCACAGGAGGCGATCTCATTCATATATTCAGAGGAAACCAGAGTATAATCTGTCTCTTTTCACCACCCCTGGGTTAAGGGATTTCTGAGCAATAATTGAGGAAAAAAATCCTGCCCCGAAATGCCAAACGCTTTTGTTATGTTTCAACTAATGAGACGCCACAAACAGTAGGATCAGACAGTCTTAAGTGAAGGAGGGAACATATGTTGAGCCAGGGGCTTTAGATGGCAAAGCCCTCTAATAAATCCAGCCTCCTATTGGGGGCCAGTCAGTAGCAATGAAAGGAGCCCTACCAGCTTTCTAAACAAGGCCCTTGTTCTTGCAGGGAGTTGCCTGGCTGACCAATACAGCTGTAGGTGTCAGTATCTTCCTTTTCTCCATTTATCTAAGAGCGGTCATTATTTGACGCTAGGGTTACTTCGTCTTGGCCAGTCTGAAGATGTGTGGACCAACTCCCCAAATTCCCCAGCCAGCAATGGGGAATTCTGGGAATTGAAGACCAAACATATCCAAAGCAGAATATCCAGATTCAGTCACAAGTTTGTTTCATATAGCATCAACCTTGTGAATCCCAAGTTTCCTCTTCCCGCTACATATTCAAAATGTAGTGATTAGCATATATGTGTGTTAGTTTTATGAGCTGATCAATAAATAAATCAGAGAGACTAGGATAGATCTATTTCGAGTTTTTCAGCTCTCATCAGCTAGTCATACGCTTACTGGGATTCGAATCTATCCTAGTCTCTCTGATTTATTTATTGATCAGCTCATAAAAGTAACACACATATTGAAAAAAATCACACAACGGAATTCATGGCTTTCTGTCTAGATGGTCTCTGGTGATGAGCCGAAAGGCAGAAAAGGAAACAGTATGTCTCCTCCCTTAATTGGGGCCCTAACAGGGTGTTGTGGAACATTTATAGATAACATATATATGTATATATATATATATATATATATGTATGGTGCAGGTATATATTTATGCATGTATATGGTATGTGTATATGTGAGATATGCATGTCTTTGGGAGATATAAACAGGCAACAGAATTTCATTTTTAAAGTGGGCTGGTGTGCTTGCAATAAAAAAATGACAATGAAAGTTATATCTTACCTTACTTTACCTTACCTTACCTTACCTTACCTTACCTTACATTATATTATATTATATTATCTTCACGTTGCCAAATGTCAAGCCCCAGAGAAATCAGGAGATTCAGACAGTTCAAATGCATAAAGATTTATTGCAAGCTTATCAGTAGTGGGTTTCAAAAAAAATTAGAACCTCTTCTGTAGGTGTGGCCTGCTTTGTGGGAGTGGCTTGCTGGTCATGTGACTGAGTGGGAGTGGCTTGGCAGTCATGTGACTGAGTGGGTGGGGCCAACTTGTAAAATGTGGTGAAACTCACTTAACAACGCTCTTGCTTAGCAACCAAAATATTGGCTCAAGAACTCTGGCATTTGAAGCATAATAATAATAATAATTTTTTATTTATAACCCGCTCTCTCTCCCCGAAGGGACTCGAGGCGGGGCACAGGGAATTAAAAACAGTTAGAAAAAATACAAAATTTAAAACAATAACATACATAAACACTAACTAAAAGGCATATTAAATAGAAAACCCTGCGCTAAAATTCCCAAATATTTACTAAAAATCCCTAAACAATCAGAAGAGACTATCCTAGGCCGGCCAAGCGAAAAAGATGTGTCTTTAGTTTCAGACGGAAGGAGCGGAGGTCCGTGGTAGTTCTAATATCGGGGGGAAGGTCGTTCCAGAGGGCTGGGCCCGCCACAGAGAAGGCCCTTCCCCTGGGCGTCGCCCGCTGACAAAGTCTAGTGGACGGCACCCGGAGAAGTCCCTCTCTGTGGGAGCGAATCGGCCGTGAGGATGTATGGGGCAGGATCCGATCCCGCAGGTAGCTAGGTCCCGAGCCATGGAGCGCTTTGAAGATGACAACTAGTACCTTGAAGCGCACCCGGAAGACGACAGGCAGCCAGTGCAGCTCGCGCAAGAGCGGTGTTACGTGGGTGAATCTAGAAACACCCATAATTGCCCGCGCGGCTGCATTCTGGACTAACTGAAGTCTCCGGGTGCACCTCAAGGGGAGCCCCATGTAGAGAGAGTTACAATAGTCCAGTCGGGATGTCACGAGAGCATGAGTGACTGTGCGAAGGGCATCCCGATCCAATAGGGGGCGCAATTGGCGAACCAGGCGAACCTGGTAAAACGCCCTCCTGGCCACGGCTGTCACTTGATCTTCCATGGACAGCCGGGCATCCAGGAGGACACCCAAATTGCGCACCCCATCCACAGGGGCAAGATGTTCGCCCCCTATGGCCAGCGATGGAGTTAGCTGGTTGAATCGGGCAGCCGGAAACCACAGCCACTCGGTCTTGGTCGGGTTGAGTCTGAGTCCGTTACTTCCCATCCAGATCCGCACGGCTTCCAGGCACTGGCACATCACCGCTACGGCATCGTTGGGGTGGTTTGGGGTAGATATATACAGCTGGGTGTCATCAGCGTAAAGATGGTACTCTACCCCAAAACCACGGATGATCTCACCCAGCGGCTTCATATATGTGTTGAACAGGAGAGGCGAGAGGACCGACCCCTGAGGCACCCCACAAGTGAGGGGTCTCGAGGTCGACCTCTGCACTCACAGTCTGTGTGTATCTCATCAAAGAAAAAATAATAAAAGATAAAAGAGTAATAGAAAAAGAAAAACAGACACAAAAAAATAGATAAAAAGGAAAGGAGAAAAATAGATGATAACGAAAGCCGCCGAGAGGTCTAATAGGACCAGGATGGAGGAGCAACCCCCATCTCTGGCCCTCCAGAGATCATCCACCAACGCGACCAATGCCGTCTCGGTGCTATGCCCGGGCCGGAAGCCGGACTGGCGCGGGTCTAGATAATCAACTTCCTCCAGGTGACGGGGAAACTGTTGTGCCACCACACTCTCAACAACCTTCGCCAAAAAGGGAAGGTTGGAGACGGGACGATAGTTAGTTAAAAGAGCTGGATCCAAAGAGGGCTTCTTAAGGAGGGGCCTCACCATAGCCTCTTTTAGGGAAGCAGGCAAGGAACCCTCACTTAAGGATGCGTTGACAACCTCTTGGAGCCAGCCTCGTGTCACCTCCCAGGATGCCAGTACAAGCCAGGAGGGACACGGGTCCAATAAACATGTGGTGGCTCGCAGTCGCCCACGTAACCTGTCCATATCCTCGGAAGAAACGGAGTCAAACTCCTCCCAGACAAGATCTGCCTCGCGGCATCCCACTGGGCCATCAATGGGGGCTAGCTCGTTCTGTATCTGAGCGATTTTCTCCTGCAGAAAAATCACAAATTCCTCTGCTCTACCCTGTAGCATGCAAGTCTTAAAGCTGTCAAGTTACAAGACCCTTGCACCCCTAACCCTTTAGGGGAAAAAAAACCCCAGGGGGTGTTCAAACTTGACAGCTTTAAGACTTGTGGACTTCAACTCCCAGAATCCCTCCTCTCGCTTTTCATCTTGATGATGGGCGGACGGGCGGGGGGAGGGAGGTGGAACCGGTTCTAAATGGCCCTGTAGATTTGCGGAACTTCTTCTATAGAAGGGGTTAGAACTGGCAGGAACCCACCCCTGGTTGGGTGCTAACTTCCTACAAGAGGATAATGGATTTCATGATTCCATTATCAGGATCACGTGACCTTAGGATACTGCGGCCATCGTAAATATGAGTCAGTCACCAAGCGACTGAATTTTGACCACGTGACCATGGGGGGATGCTGCAATGGTCATAAGTGCGAAAGAAGCCCATAAGTCATTGTTTGAGTCATCGTAACTTTGAGCAGTCACTAAATGTACTGACATAAGTTGAGAACAACCTATATTTTTTAAAAAATGGATTTATTGCAGTCGTAATTCGAGGACTACCTGTCCCAATGAAATTTGGGTAGCAAAAACAATGAAATTTGTTGCCGTAAGTAATATATTTATTTTATTTATTTTATTTATTTTATTCATTTTTCGAATTTATACCCCGCCCTTCTCCTTGTTAGGACCCAGGGCGGTGCACAGGCATTATTAAAACCATAACAAAAGACAATATACACTATTAAAAACATATTAAATTAAATTAAAACCCCTGCTAAAAACCCATTTAAAACCCTAAAAATTAAAATTTATAGATAGAGTCAGAAACGGGGGGCTACGCTAGGCCAGCTTGTTGGAATAGATACGTCTTAAGACGTTGGCGGAAGAGGCGGAGGTCCGAGGTAGTGCGAAGGTCGGGGGGGTAGTTCGTTCCAGAGGGCCGGGCCCACCACAGAGAAGGCTCTTCCCCTGGGCGTCGCCAACCGGCATTGCCCGACCGACGGTACCCGGAGAAGACCCTCTCTGTGGGAGCGGTTCGGACAAAGGGATGTATGGGGCAGAAGGCGGTCTTGTATATAGCTAGGCCCCGAGCCATGGAGCGATTTGAAGATGGTTGTCAACACCTTGAAGCGCACTCGAAAAGCCACAGGCAGCCAGTGCAGCTCGTGTTATGTGGGCTTGCCTTGGGGCACCCATAATCACCCGCGCGGCCGCATTCTGAACTAGCTGTAGCTTTCGAGTGCACCTCAAGGGGAGCCCCATGTTAACAACCACAACAACCAAATAGCCAGCCAGGTGCGAGGAGAACCCACCCCTGAAGCTTATGCTCTCTACAAGAATCACTAACTAACTGTCAAGGGAAATGAGCAAGGGATACCCTTCCTGGGTGTCCAAATTGCAAAATAGGATAGGGTAGGGTAGGGTAGGGGAGGGGAGGGGAGGGGAGGATAGGATAGGGGAGGGGAGGGGAGGGGACCGAACAGAACTGAACAGAACAGAACTTTCTCACTTTAAATGTACACTAATCAGCATACATTAAAATGAAATTTTGTTGCATTCAGCTTTCAAAAGATAACCATTATGTATATGTCCATACACACACACACACACACACACATGCACAGACACGCAACACAGAGAAAATCAGTCTAATTCAAGTGTATACATATACAATGTTACTTTTCTTTCTTTTACTTTTAATATAATCATCTCTAACAATACAAAACAAAACATTTACTTGAAGCCTTATCATTTGGTCCTGATCAGTAAAAATGCATTCAGAGTGACCAGAAACAACATATATATATATATATGTGTGTGTGTGTGTGTGTGTGTGTGTGTGTGTTAGTTTTATGAGCTGATCAATAAATTAAATTAGAGAGAGACCAGGATAGATCTATTTCGAGCTTATTAGCTCTCATCAGCTGGCCATACCCCTTACTGGGATTCGAACCAGGGCTATGTTGCATGCAAGGCAAGAAGCCTAGTACTTAAGCCAAGCCAGTTCCCCTTATTGCATCAGCTTAGACAGGGTATATTAGTATAGGTAATTGTTTCACAACAACCTGTTATTATTAGGCCCCAATTAAGGGAGGAGACATAGTTTCCCTTATTCCCTTAAGCTGATGCAATAAGGGGAACTGGTCTCTTATTTATTAATCAGCCCTTAAAATCCTAACATATATATGTATGTATGTATGTATGTATGTATGTATGTATGTATGTATGTATGTATGTATATATTTTAACATTGATCAAATAAGCCAACTCTATATCTTATTTTCTTTGAACAATGTTGATTGTTAAAAGCAGGTCTTGAAAGCACTTCATTTCTTTTCATTTCCTCTTTGGTTCTTCTCAAATACTACTTCAAAATGTTAGTAGGTCTCATCTGTTCTTTCTTGACATCTTTATATCCATGTCGGTGGTGGGATTCAATTTTTATTTACTACCGGTTCTGTGGGCGTGGCTTGATGGGTGTGGCGTGGCTTGGTGGGCGTGGCTTGGTGGGCGTGGCAGGGAAAGGATACTGCAAAATCCCCATTCCCTCCTGATCAGCTAAGACTGAGGAGGCAGAGAATAGATGGTGGTGGGGCCAGTCAGAGGTGGCATTTAATGGTTCTCCGAACTATGCAAAATTTCCGCTACCGGTTCTCCAGAACCTGCTGAATACCACCTCTGATCCACATACAAATCACCCTTAATATCAGTTTTATCCAGGGAAATCTGTTTCTCTTCATCATCTTCATTTAATCTTCATTTAACAACCCCATAATCCCTTGTGAGGTGGAGTCTGGGCAACTGAATGGAGCTAGCAGAGTGATTTAATGGCCGGATGCCCTTCGTGTCACCAATGCGGAGTTTTGTACATTCTCAGTGTGCCCAGAGAGAGAAATATCTGTGTCTGCCTAGGATCGAACTAACGGCCTTCCAATTGTGAGGTGAGAGCTTCACCTCTAGGCCACTGCACCACTCCTATATGTTCCTGCTCCTATCTTTGAATCCTACTTTTTTATCCGACAAACTTCAGAGAAACTTCTGAGTGCCTTGTTCTCAAGTATACTTGAAGTCTTTCACAGTTAGAATATTTTGCTCTCATTATTAATAGATCTCTTCTCCTTTAATTATATTCCTTATTCTTTCTGGTTCCCTCTAGGGTCCAACCTTCAAACTCCACTCTTAGATAGATAGATAGATAGATAATTTAATTTCTAGACCGCTCCCTCTCCCCAAGGGGACTCGGAGCGGTGCACAGGGAAGTTAAAACAATAAATACACATAGAAATACACATAATTCAATAAAAACAAATTAAACATCAAACCCTGCGCTAAAATTCCCCAATACACTAAAATCATATAACCCTATAAAACTATAGAAGAGAGGCTACCCTAGGCCGGCCAAGCAGAAAAAGTGTGTTTTCAATTTCAGACGGAAGGAACGGAGGTCCGTGGTTGTTCTAATATCGGGGGAGAGGTCGTTCCAGAGGGCAGGGCCCGCCACAGAGAGCGCCCTTCCCCTGGGCGTCGCCCACTGACAAAGTCTAGTGGACGGCACCCGGAGAAGCCCCTCTCTGTGGGAGCGAATCGGCCGTGAGGAAGTATGGGGCAGGATCCGATCCCGCAGATATTAAAACACACGATCTTATCGTGTGTTTTTTCTCTAATCAACAACATTTTCCCATAGGAAGGTTTCTTATAATTAATTTTAAATTTTTCATTATTCTTTACAAAATTCAAAACAAACCGTAGGAATTAATTTCTTATTTCAAAGTCTTATTTCAACTCTATCTGGCCCCTTAATCCACTTATGACTTTCCAAAATCAATGTCCTAATCACTTTTTGCTGTTTGTTCTAAAATAAGAAGGTTTTTTTAAAGTCTTTGAAACTTGCATAAAACTTTTTTCAGCAGCAATTGAAGGAGTCTTGCCGGATGTGATTCTTAATATCCAAAACCCCCATTAAAAACAATCTCCAGAAGTGATTAATAAAGGAACTAGATTTGACCATAATTGAGCCCCAAATTCTGTTGCTAAGCAAGGAAACCGATGAGAGAGTTTTGCTCCATTTTGCAACCTCTTTTGCCAGAGTTGTTAAGCAAATCATCACAGTTGTTAAGTGAATCATGTAGTCATTAAGCGAATCTGGCTCCCCACATTGACTTTGCTTGTCAGAAGCTGGCTGGGATTGTTACAAATAGTCTGGGTGTCAGGGTTCCAAATGACATCCAAAATTAAATCAGAGTGCAAGGCAAAGTATTGCTCAAAGTTCCAATTGATTAAGAGAGCCATGTTGCCACATCTGGGAAAACCCAAATCTGAAAGCTCTCCGGTTTTCGCCACCTAGTTTAAAGTTCAAAATCTTGCCACCACCACCACCCACCACCCACAAGCCCACCACATGGTCCAATCTTCCACTGCCATGCTGGCAATTTCACCCATCCAGTTCCCGTCAGGTGCAGAGACAAAGTGTGCTGTCTCAACATTATATAGCTAATGTAGAAATTAAGAACTGTCTCCTTTAAGAAACTACCTCATGGGAAATATAGGCAGAACTGCCTTGTGGGAATGTAGTTCCATAACATGTGATCACATCTGTGTTACCTGATTGGCAAACCGGGGGTACCTTGCTGCAGGAAAAGTTATAGACAGTCAGTTTTAGAAGCCTTTGTTTACCAGACAGCCGTGTTACATCTCTGCTCAGAATGGGTTAAGCAAATTAATGTCTTTTTACCTGCACAATGGGACAGATTAAAACCATCAAAAGAATCTTAACTATGAACTGTGAGTGCTGATATTAAGGAAGCCTGATAATAAATTTAATCTGAAAGATTCCTATGTGTGGAGTTAACTGACTGCCTGAGCGAACCCAGCCAGGACAGAACACAAAGGATGACCTTGGCTTTCTAGAAGGAATTTTGTTTTGGCTACATAGCATCTAGCTCTGTACAATCCCCCTCCCATTTTCATTTCATTTCATTTATTCGAATTTATACCCCGACCTTCTCCTTGTTAGGACTCAATGTATTGTCTATTCCAACAATAGACAATACATACTAGAATAATAGAAAGTGTGACAGGCCAAAGATACAAAAGAAAGATGGCTCCAGGCCTGACACTGGGATTGTCACTAGATGAATGATTGTAAGCGAAGGACTACCAGTATTCAAACCCATGTCCATTTGAAGGTTCCAAATTCTGGCTTGGGCAAGATGGGGATCCCTCAACTGCTAGTGCAGGAAACCCTCTGGAGATCAATGTCTGTGGAGATTCTCAGCCAACCAGGTCATGGTTGTCCCAAAGGTGATTTTTCAAGTGGCAACTGGACTTTCTGGTTCAGTTCATGTAGAACTGAAGCTTCTTGGATGAGAAGTGATACATCTTCAAGGAAAAACAAGCAATTCCTATTGCCGCTTGTAAAAGCACCTTTGGAACCTCAGGAGATCACTATTATCCTGACAGGTACCAACTATATGGAGCATGTATGGACAATCATGAGGCCGCTTCCTTATCCAGAGAGAATTCTGACAAGCTGATCCATTTATTGGCTCCACTCCCCACAGAGCCATCTTCAGTTTGCCATTGTTTCCCCAGATGTAATTCTCCTTCTGTCCTTGCCACTTTTTATAGAGGCACAATTGAGAGCATTTTAACAAACTGCATCCCTGTTTGGTTTGGTGGCAGCAGTGCCTCAGATAGAAAGTCCATGCAGAGAGTGGTGAGGACAGTGGAGACGATTATAGGAAAGCCCACTTCGTGTTATTCAGGATGCTGCTTTTAAGCGCCATGTGCTAGTCAGAGCTTGAAGCATTGTTAGAGATCCCACCCACCCCTCTGTTTCTGCTGCTCCCCTCTGGGAGGAGGTTTCTAAGTATTTCTAGCAGGACTTCCAGATTCTGTAACAGCTTTATAATACAATAGCAGAGTTGGAAGGAACCTTGGAAGTCTTCTAGTCCAACCCCCTGTCTAGGCAGGAAGCCCTATACTGTTTCAGACAAATGGCTACCCAACATCCTCTTAAAAACTTCCAGTGTTGAGGGATTCACAACTTCTGGAGGCAATTTCTGTTCCACTGATTAATTGTTCTCACTGTCAGCAAATTTCTCCTCAGTTCTAAGTTGCTTCTCTCCTTGATTAGTTTCCACCCATTGCTTCTTCTTCTACCCTCAGGTGCCTTGGAGAATAGCTTGACTCCCTCTTCTTTGTGGCAGTCCCTGAGATATCGGAAGACTGCTATCATGTCTCCCCTAGTCCTTCTTTTCCTTAAACTAGACATGCCCAGTTCCTGCAACCATTCTTCTTATGTTTTAGCCTCCAGTCCCCTAATCCTCTTTGTTGCTCTTCTCTGCACTCTTTCTAGAGTCTCCACATCTTTGTTCCCTAGGCCATCCATCTGGTAAACTCACAAGATCATTTTTTTTCACCATGTACAAGTATACATCTGAACTAGATTGTGTTGTTTCTGTGTCATACAATTTATGTGAGTATATACATATTTTTGCACTTATTTATTTATTTTGTCATGTTTATGTAGTGTATATTGGAGGTGATGACCCTTTGAGAATGCAATGAAATTTCATTTTAATGTATGCCGATTAGTGTGCCTTCAATGTGACAATAAAGTTATTATTCTATTCTATTCTATTCTATTCTGGTCTGGTCTGGTCTGGTCTGGTCTGGTCTGGTCTGGTCTGGTCTGGTCTGGTCTGGTCTGGTCTGGTCTGGTCTGGTCTGGTCTACTCTAATGAAACCTTATTTTTAATTTCAGAACTGAGAGACGCATAGCCTGGATATCATAGATCATAGAAAATGACCATAGAGGTCTTCTAGTCCAACCCCCTACCCAAAGCAGGAACACCCACACCATTCTGGACAAATGGAGATTCAGTTAAAGTCCAGATGGAGCATCCAGGGCACCCGCAAACCAGCTGTTCCATTGCGTCTTAGTTCCCATACCGTAATCAAGATATTCCTCCTTATTTTGCATTATCTGTCTCTGTGAATTTTCCACTCATTGATTCTTGCCTTTTATCCTCAGGGAGAGCAGAAAATAAATCTATACCTTCTGCCCTATAACATTATTTCGTAATATTAGGAGACTAGCATGTCTTCCCTTGGTCTTCTTGTCTTTAAGCTAAACATACCCAGCTCCTTTAACCCAGTTCTTCATAGGATTTAGCCTCCAAGCCCATTACCCTTTGTGGGAAATCCCCCTCCCTCCTAGAAGAGGGAGAAACATGCTCTTAAAGACAGAAAGCAGATTCAGTCTCTCTTAATAGCCTCCAGCAGATATTTTGTGCCCATTAAGAAAGATTAAAGGTAAAGGTTCCCCTCGCACATGCATGCTAGTCGTTCCTGACTCTAGGGGGTGGTGCTCATCTCCATTTCAAAGCCGAAGAGCCAGCGCTATCCGAAGACGTCTCCATGGTCATGTGACTGGCATGACTAAATGCTGAAGGCGCACGGAATGCTGTTCCCTTCCCACCAAAGGTGGTCCCAGTTGCGCACCTTACTAGACCGGGATGCCCTTCGCACAGTCACTCAAGCACTGGTCCCGTCCCGTCTGGACTACTGTAATGCTCTCTACATGGGGCTCCCCTTGAGGTGCAACCGAAGGTTACAGCTGGTTCAGAATGCGGCCGCGCGGGTGATTATGGGAGCCTCAAGGCGTTCCCATATAACACCTGTCCTGCGCGAGCTGCACTGGCTACCTGTGGCCTTCCGGGTGCGCTTCAAGGTGTTGATCACCATCTTTAAAGCGCTCCATGGCTCGGGGCCTAGTTATATGCGAGACCGTCTCCTGCCTCATACATCCCCTCAACCAATACACTCCCATAGAGAGGGTCTTCTCCGGGTGCCGTCGGCCGGGCAATGCCAGTTGGCGACACCCAGGGGAAGGGCCTTCTCTGTGGCGGGCCCGTCCCTCTGGAACGACCTGCCTCCCGATCTCCGTACCATCTCGGACCTCCGCCTTTTCCGCCAGCATCTGAAAATGCACTTATTTCATCAAGCCGGCTTAGGTTAACCACCTGATAAATGACTGTGTTAGTTGTACGAATTTTTAATTAGAGGGTTTTTTAAATCATGTTTTTAGCACAGGGTCATTGAGTTTAATAGGGTTTTAGGATGTTATGTATTTTGTATTGTATATTGTGTTTTAAATTCCTGTGTGCCGCCCTGGGTCCTTGTAGGAGATAGGTGCAGGATATAAATATAATAAAATCTAAATCTAACATACAGTATCATAGATGAGCTCTAACTGCAATATAGAGTGGGTTTACTCTACCTCTACTGATGCTATCCAAAACTGAATTGGTTATTTATTTATTTTTAAGCCGCTGAAGCCCATGTCTGGCTCATCCTTAATCTATGGTCTATCAAGATGCCCATAATCTTTCTCACAAGTACAACAGGTAGTCCTCAACTTGCAACCATTTGTTTAGCGACTGTTCAAAGTTACGACGGCACTGGGGGAAAAACCCGATTGAACTGGTTTTCACACAACCACTGGAGCATCCCAATGTGATCAAAATTCAAATGCTTGGCAACTGGCATGTATCCGTGACGGTTGCATTGACCCAGAGTCATAGGATCACCTTTTGTGACCTTTTGACAAAGTCAAACGGGAATCCAGATTCACAGACAAGGAACAATGGATGGAAACCGATCAAGGAGAGATTCAACCTGGAAATAAGGAGGAATTTTCTGACAGTGAGACCAATCAGCCGATGGAACGGAAGTTGCCCTCGGAAGTTGTGGGAGCTTCATCACTTGAGACTTTAAAGAAGAGACCAGACTGCCAACTGTCAGAAGAAATGGTGTAGGTTCTGATTGGGCAGGGGCTTGGACTAGATGACCTACAAGGTCCCTTTCAGCTCTATTAATTGCTAATCTGTTAGTAGCTAAACAACTGTAGTTATTCATTTCACAGCTGTGGCAAGAAAGGTTGTAAAATAGGGCAAAACTAACATAACAGCTGTCTTGTTTAGCAACAGAAATTTTGAGATCATTTGGGGTCGTAAGCCAAGGAGCAGGTCCCTGTATTTCTGCACTGTTATTACAATCCTGTATTTGTGCATTGTTATTTTTTTCTGCCTAAGTGGCATCTCTCTTTCTTCTTCTTTTTTTTTTACTTTACTAAACCCTCTTTCCCTAAAGCATACTATGCATTTTTTTTTGTCAATAAGGAAGTTTTAAATCAATAGGAGATTGAAAACAAAGCAATTTATAGAAAGAATAGCAAGGAGAACTTCCTGATAAGCTTCAGTGGTCATTAAGAGATTGAGCTACACAAGATGAAGATAAAGGTTCCCCATGCACATATGTGCTGGTCGTTCCTGACTCCAGGGGGCGGTGCTCATCTCCATTTCAAAGAGCCAAAGAGCCAACGCTGTCCGAAGACGTCTCCGTGGTCAAGTAGCCGGCATGACTCAACGCTGAAGGCGCACGGAACGCTATTCCCTTCCCACCAAAGGTGGTTCCTATTTTTCTACTTGCATTTTTATGTGCTTTCGGACTGCTAGGTTGGCAGAAGCTGGGACGAGTAACGGGAGCTCACTCCGTTATGCGGCGCTAGGGATTCGAACTGCCAAACGGCCGACCTTTCTCATCGACAAGCTCATCTGAGCATTTGACAAAAAAACTTGAAGAAGAAAAAAAAAATTAAACAAACGAGGCTGTTATCAGAACAATCTTGGTTTCCTTCCAAGAGATTTATTCTCTTCATGGGTGGTGAAATTTCCAGTAATGTTGGGCTTGCTTTGGAATAAAAATAGAAAATTGGGGGAAGGAAATTCAAGGTTAGAGCAGCAACAAGAATAAAAATATGGAAACAGATTCATCTTTAAAAAAAAAAAAAAACCCAAGTCGGCCATAAATAAAGCAAGGTTAAATCATAAAAGGATTTTCTTCTTAGCTAAATATGTAACAAAATATAGCAGGGTAAAACACAGAGATATGAAATTTCCATATCCACTGTTCAAGTGAATAGTTTCTGCTGGGTTGCTAAATCAGAAGTGACGGGAAGCACTGGATAGTCATACAGTAGCTTTTTTCACAGAAAAACGGGATTAAGTCCTACGGCAATTTTCTCCTTGGCATTCTGGGTTTCTTTATATAGGGAACCAGGAGAAGATTTATAAAATATAAAAATAAAATATTTCTTTTAGCGCACCAGATTTTGTGGGGTTCTTGATGCTCTCTTACTGGGTGTTTTTTTGCAGACATGTTGCGGCCCGCCAGCAGCCAGCAGTGCTGGCGGCAGAGTTCAGACAGCGAGGAGGGTTGGTGTTAGCAACTCTAGGTTCAGAACCAGTGTCAGAACTCTGGTTCCTTTACCAGTGTTAGCTAATGAATGCGGAATAGTGTAATTCACCTGTAAACCACAAACAAACTCTAAAACAGTGATAGTAAGGAAATAAATAGTCTTTACTTTGTCACAACTAAAATGCTTCTTCCGACTAACTCTCAAACAATGATAACAGTCCTTCACCAAACAAAGTTTATCTCACAGTGATGCAAACAAAACCTCCTCCTTCTTCAAGTTCTCAAACGGCAATCAGGAAAACACAGTCACTCATGCCCTCGTGACATCCCGACTGGACTACTGCAATTCTCTCTACATGGGGCTCCCCTTGAGGTGCACCCGAAGACTTCAGCTTGTCCAGAATGCAGCCGCGCGAGCAATTATGGGAACCTCGAGGTTTACCCATGTAACACCACTCTTGCGCGAGCTGCATTGGCTGCCTGTCATCTTTCGGGTGCGCTTCAAGGTGTTAGTTATCATCTTTAAAGCGCTCCATGGCACGGGACCTAGCTATCTGCGGGATCGGATCCTGCCCCATACATCCTCACGGCCGATCCGCTCCCACAGAGAGGGACTTCTCCGGGTGCCGTCCACTAGACTGTGTCAGCGGGCGACGCCCAGGGGAAGGGCCTTCTCTGTGGTGGGCCCAGCCCTCTGGAACGACCTCCCCCCCGACATTAGAACAACTACGGACCTCCGCTCCTTCCGTCGAAAACTGAAAACACACTTTTTCTGCCTGGCCGGCCTTGGTTAGTCTCTACCTCTGGGGTGTTTAGGGAATTTAGTTTTAATGGGGTTTTTAGCGCAGGGACGATCAATTTAATCTGCTTTTATTTATTGTATTTATTGTTTGTATATATTTTTATATGTTTTAATTTCCCTGTGCACCGCTCTGAGTCCCCTTGGGGAGAGGATGCGGTATACAAAATTAAATATATTATTATTATTATTATTATTATTATTATTATTATTATTATTATTATTATTATTATTATTATTATTATTATCCGTATAGAATCAAGATCATGTGAAGTGTTAGTACCACTTTATAAAGCCTTGGTAAGACCACACTTGGAATATGGCATCCAGTTTTGATCACCGTACTATAAAATAAGATGTTGGGACTCTGGAAAGAGTGCAGAAAAGAGCAATAAAGTTGATAAGGGGACTGGAGGCTAAAACATATGAAGAACGGTTGCAGGAACTGGGTATGTCTAGTTTAATGAAGAGAAGGACCAGGGGAGACATGATAGCAGTCTTCCAATATCTCAGGGGCTGCCACAAAGAAGAGGGAGTCAAACTATTTTCCAAAGCACCTGAAGGCAGAACAAGAAGCAATGGGTGGAAATTAATCAAGGAGAGAAGCAACTTAATACAATAATACAATAGCAGAGTTGGAAGGGACCTTGTAGGTCTTCTAGTCCAACCCCCTGCGTGGGCAGGAACCTTATACCATTTCAGACAAATGGCTATCTAACATCTTCTTAAAGACTTCCAGGGTTGGGGCATTCACAACTTCTGGAGGCAAGCTGTTCCAGAGGTTAATTGTTCTAACTGTCAGGAAATTTCTCCTTAGTTCTAAGTTGCTTCTCTCCTTGATTAGTTTCCACCCATTGCTCAGTACTTAGAACTGAGGAGAAATTTTCTGACAGTGAGAACAATAATCCAGTGGAAGGGATGGAGGACTGTCAGCCCTTCAAGGTATACACAACTAGAAAGCCAGTTATGGCTTACTTTTAATTTTAATGGGTAGTTTTAATTGATTTTAACCTTTTTACTCCAAATTTTTAGCACAGACCCTTATTTAATTCTATTTTAAACTGTTATATATTGTATTGTTTTGTATGTTTTTTTATATTTCTGTGCACCACCCTGAGTCCCTCTGAGGAGATAGGGCGGTATACAAATTAGATAAAATAAATAAATAAAATAAATAAATGGATTATTATTATTATTATTATTTATTGGACTTCTAGACCGCCCCCTCTCCCCGGAGGGACTCGGGGCGGTGTACAGGTAGAAATTAAAACCATTACAATCAATAATACATAAAACTACAATCGAATTAAATAAACCCTGTACAAATTTATAAAAATTAAAAACTTAAAACCAAATCACAAAATTTAAATGGATGGATGTAATGGGTGTTAATTCTACTTTTATTATGTAGTTACAATAATAGAATCTTGCAAGTCTAAATACACTTCTCTCCCTTTGGTTTCATGAGAACGAGTGCCATGCTATTAATAATTAGCCAGTAATTGACAATTAACCAGTAATGGTTGCTCCATCACAGGTGGCTTTTAAAAAGAGACTGGGCAGCCATTTGTCTGGAATAGTATGGGGTCGCCCTCTTGAGCAGGGGGTTGGACTAGACGACCTCCAAGGTTCCTTCCAACTCTGTTATTCTGCAATTCTATCAAAAACAAGGGCAGTAGGAGGATGCTACAACAGCTCCCATGCTGCCCTGCAGTTGTGCTCAAGGCTCATCATCCCCAGCCAGCACAGTGCCTGTGAGCAGTAACGGCATTTGAAGGAAACAGATTAGCAAGTGCCGCTACCTTAAATGAAGCTGTAACCCAGCGGAAGCCTGTTTTTTAGAATTCATTTGAGATATGTACATAACATTATTGTTATTATTCAGGGAATATTGGCTAAACATAGCCTGAGGGGGAAAGCATAAAGAAAACAATTCAGCACTGTCCATTTAGTTAGGAAACATGATGTTCCACAAGCTTTAAGTGGAAATTATTATTTTTTACTTAGTAAGCAGCAATGTTATTTAATGACTTTTTGGAGAATGAATTAGAGACAAAGGTTCATCGACTAAAATGCTTCAGATTTACAGGGGTCTGCAAAGTCGGCTCTTTTAAGACTGGTGGACTTCAACTCCCAGAATCCCCCAGCCAGCGTGGCTGGCTGGGGAATTCTGGGAGTTGAAGTCCACCAGTCTTAAAAGAGCCGACTTTGCAGACCCCTGGATTAGAACATAGAACCATAGGGCTGGAAGGGACCTCAGAGGTCTTCTAGTCCAACCCCTTGCTGAAGGCAGAAGACCTACTGTATATACCATCCTGGTTAAGTGCTTGTCTGGTCTATTTTTGAAAGCCTCTAATGACCCCAGGAGACAAGTTATTCAATATAGATCAATGGTTTTCACTGTCAAAACTTTCTCCTTATTTTGAGATTGGATCTCTCTTTGATTAGCTTCCACCCATAACTTCTTGTCCTGATCTGTGGGACTTTAGAGCAGGGGTCTCCAACCTTTGCAACTTTAAGTCTGAAGGACTTCAGCTCCCAGAATTCTCCAGCTGGCTTAGGAAGAAGGGACATACATAATTGCTATCTTCCAGTACTTGAGGGGGCTGCCACAGAAAAATAGGGGATTGAATTATCCTCTAAAGCAGGGGTCTCCAACCTTTGCAACTTTAAGTCTGGGAGCTGAAATCCTTCGGACTTAAAGTTGTAAAGGTTGGAGACCCCTGCTTTGGAGGATAATTCAATCCCCTATTTTTCTGTGGCAGCCCCCTCAAGTACTGGAAGATAGCAATTATGTCCCTCCTTCCTAATCCTCCTCTTTAACAGGCTACTCATACAGGTAGCCCTGGATTTACAACACCAATTGAACCCAAAATTTCTGTTATTGTGCGAGACAATTGTAAGTGACATGAAGAGTGCCTCTGCTTCACCTTGGTTAGTTGTTGTTTTTTGTTTAATTTATAAGCATTTTGAATACCGTGTACTGTCAGGGTATATCATTTGCAAAAGAAAAACAGAGAGAGAACAAAACGAAATATTAACACATATACTAGTAACAGTAATAATATAACAGAATAGTTTTGGATCAATTTCTCTTTATATTAGCGTATTCATAATTATGTTAATTTTATTGGCATACTTATAATTATAAACCATCTTTATATTTAATAATCTTCTAATTTATATTTTATATTTATATTTATATCAAATGTATACCCCGCACCTTCTCCTAAAAAAGGACCCAGGGCGGCACACAAGCAATATTAAAACAATACATATATACAAAAATATTTTTTTTTAAAAACTATTAAACTATGACCCTGTGCTAAAACAATTATAAAACCCTCTAATTAAAATGTATAGCAGTAAAAGTCAGAATCGGAAGGTTGTGCTAGGCCGGCTTGTTGAAATAGGAGCGTTTTGAGACGCTGGCGGAAAAGGCGGAGGTCCGAGGTGGTGCGTAGTTCGGGGGGGCAGGTCATTCCAGAGGGCGGGGCCTGCCAAAGAGAAGGCCCTTCCCCTGGGCGTCGCCAACCAGCATTGCCCAGCCGACGGTACCCGGAGAAGGCCCTCTCTATGGGAGCGGATCGGTCGAAGGGATGTATGGGGCAGGAGGCGGTCTCGTATGTAGCTAGGCCCCGAGCCATGGAGCGCTTTGAAGATGGTCGTCAGCACCTTGAAGCGCACCCGAAAGGCCACAGGCAGCCAGTATAGTTCGCGCAGGAGAGGTGTTATGTGGGATTGCCTTGAGGCTCCCATAATCACCCGCGGGGCCGCATTCTGGACTAACTGCAACCTTCTAATTTCTACCTCTTACCTCTAACCACTCATAAAATGTATTCCATGTCAAGTAATACCACTTTATAAGGCCTTGGTAAGGCCACACTTGGAATACTGCATACAGTTTTGGTTGCCATGATGGAAAAAAAATCCAGAAAGAGTGCAGAGAAGAGCAACAAAGAGGATTAGGGGACTGGAGACTAAAACATATGAAGAACGGTTGCAGGAACTGAGAATGTTCACCTTGTATTAAGAGGTACAAAGAGCCCCCGACCTATGACCACACTTGAGTCTGAACTTTCTGTTGGTAAGTGAGACATTTGTTAAGTGAATTTTGCTCTGTTTTACCACCTTTCTTGCCACATTTTGTTAAGTGAATAACTGCAGTTGTTAAGGTAGTAACATGGCTGCTAAGTGAATCTGGCTTCCCCACTGACTTTTCTTGTCAGAGGTTTCCAAATGACGACCATATGACCCCAGGACACTGTGACCGTCATAAATATGAATCAAAGTTGCCAAGCATCCAAATTTTCATCATGTGACCAGGGGGATGCTGCAAGGGTCATAAGTGTGAGAAATGGTCGTAATCCTGGGTTTTTCAGTGCTGTTGTAACTTTGAATGATCACTAAACAAATGGTTGTATGTCTAGTACTCCCCAGCTCTCAAAATTAAGCACAACTAGTACCGAAACAAGTACAGTTATCCGTATTCTTTTAGAAAGTTTTGTTTTCATTGGCTTCTGAAAAGAAACAACATTGACTTTTTGACATTCTGAAAAGCAAAAAATAAAATCCAAATCTCCATAGTAACCTCAAAAAAAAAAAGGTGCTATGTCCTGCCCCCACCTTTATGATGTCTCTAAGCTTGAGCCGGTGACTCATAAACACCTCCACTGGTTTTTAAAGTTGGATAGAAGTCACTCTCTAACCACAGGACTAATTGCTGCCAACTTCCACCACGCAAGTGAGAATGTTCCTAAACATGCCATCATAACACCATAAATGTTTAATAATGGTCGCGTTAAACCAGGGTCTCCCACAATGTGAGTTGTGCCTCACTTGGGGAAGTACAGACAAGAGCCCAGAAGCGTGAAGAAATTTTGAATTGTACAGTAAAAATCCACCTTTGCCAAGGTTTTGTTGCACTGTTTTCAGGGTTCATTCTGATGTTTGGATTTTTAAGGAAGGTGTGTATAGTTAGTCCAGTGGTGGGTTCCGGATCCCGGTACGGTTGGAACGGGCCCAGGGGCATCCACATGGACATGCGCAGTGCTCATGTGTCTTACCATCCAGCAACGCCTCCGCTAGCCTCCGTGACGTTTCAGCTGCTCAGCGGAGCGTTGTGCAGGCACTGTATGCGCCGTGCGCATGCAGAGAAGCGCTGAAGGCTTTAAAGACCAGTAAGGAGCGCAGGCGGGTGGGCGGGCCCTCTGGAGCACCGTACCTGAGTGGTACTCGGTGCTCCGGGCAGGCTCCAGTACGCTCGTACTGGGGTGTACCACCTGCAACCCACCACTGAGTTAGTCCTCAACTTACGATCACAATTGAGCCAAAAATTTCCGTTGTTCAGTGAGACATTTGTTAAGTGAGTTTTGCCCCGTTTTACGACATTTCTTGAGACAGTTGCAAGGGGCGAGCTGCTCGGGGTTTGCAGGGGTTCGGGAGAACCTCTAGCTAAGATTCTGTGCAGGTCGGAGAACCCCCACTCCTGGCTGGCCCTGCCCATCCTGCTCCGCCCCTCTCAGAAGTCCCTACACGGCCCGCTATGGATGCAAGAAAGTGCAGGGTGAGCGCGGAGGCTCAGGATGGGAAACAAGGGGGCCTGCCAGAAGTTCAGGCCTGTTGGCGGCCTCCAGAGGGCTTCCGGAACCTGGGGAGGCCATTTTCGCCCTCCTGGAAGCTCGAGAAAAGCCTCCGGAGCCCAGGGAGGGCAAAAACGCCCTCCCTCCCGCCATGGTGCAGGAGGCTGAGTAGGCCACGCCCACCTTGCTCACGCCCACCCAGCAGCCGGGCAGAGAACCCCTTGCTAATTGTTTTTTCTTTTTCTATTATATATTTAAAGAATAAAGAAAAACTTTCCCTGAATTCATGTTTTACAACATTCTTTCAATTAATTAATTTTTACAATGACAATAAAGATGATGATGATGTTTATTATTATTATTATTATTATTATTATTATTATTATTATTATTATTATTATTATTATTATTATTAATTATCATTAAAGAATACAATACTTATACTATGTATCACATATTCAAACTGCAATAATATTTTCCCTGTATAAAACCAAAAAGTTACCAAGCGTTTCAATTCATATATATCTCAGTCATTCTTTCCATCGTTATTGATGTATTTAATATACAAAATATCTTTCTAAGGTAACATAGTCTCTACTTACTACTGTATCAAGCATTCATCACATCTGATTTTTACACTTTAGGTTTATTTTTATCCTTTCTGTATCGTGTATCCAAAAACTTTATTTCATAACAAAATATTTTTTTATTTCACGTTAACTATCCTTTTTCTAGGTGTAACTAAATAAACAATTTCATCTCCAGAGTTTTTTGTCTAACTATTGGTAGAACAGATCCCAAACTTTATAAAATGGCTCATCCTCTTGTTCTCTAATTTCAAATGTCAGTTTACTCATTTCAGCACAATCCTTGATCTTTCGGATCATTTCCTCCAAAGGAGTGGGTAATTTCTCCTTTTCCCAATTTTCTGCAAATGCAATTCTAGCTGCTGTCAATACATTCACAATCAGGTATTGCTAAAATTTTTGAAGCCCATCCCTGGACCGTTGTTAAGTGAATCACCGACTTTGTTAAGTTAGTAACCTGGTTATTAAGGGAATCTAGCTTTCCCATCCACTATGCTTTCCTGAAGGTCCCAAAAGTTGATCACATGACCTTGGGACACTTCAGCATCCGTCGTAACTATGAACCAGTTGCCAAGCATCTGAGTTTTGATAAGATGGGGATGCTGCTAAGGTTGTAACTAGGAAAAATGGCCATAAGTCACTTCCTCCAGTGCCGTTGTAGCTTTGAACAGTCACTAAATGAACTGTTGTAAATCGAGGAATACCTGTACATTAAAATTCTACTCAACGGAGGTGTGATGGCATCCCTTCGACCGATTCGCTCGCACAGAGAGGGACTTCTCCGGGTGCCGTCCACTAGGCAATGCCAGCGGGCAACTCCCAGGGGAAGGGCCTTCTCTGTTGCCGACCCTATCCAAGGAACGACCTACCCCCCAACCTCAGAACAACTCCGGACCTCTGCTCCTTCCGCCGAAAGCTCAAAACGTATTTCTTCCAGCAGGCCGGCCTGGCCTAATCTATCTTTCCTGCCTCCAGTCTGTACATTTAAATTTTTAATTGGGTTTTTAGGGATTTTTAGTGTTTTAGGATTTTAGGTTTTAGCGCAGGGCTATAGTAGTTTAATCTGATTTTAGATATTTATATTGTTTTATGTTTGTATGTTTTATAATTCCCTGTGCACCGCCCCAAGTCACTTCGGGGAGAGGGAGCGGTATACAAATAAAAATTTGATTGATTGATTGTTTTGAAGGTTCATTAGGAACCCCAGCATTAAACAAAGATTGAAAAATGCAAAATATAAACCCAAGGGATAATTTTCAATTCATTCGTTCTCTGTATCAGGTGTTCTCAATCTTAGTCCCCCCCAAGGTGCTTTTTTTCAACGGGACTTTGTTTTTCCTTGAAGATATGTTGCGTCTCATCCAAGAAGCTTCTTCAGTTCACCGAAGGGAGATTTTCCCTTTCTTCGCTGCCTTTTTCTTCTATGTGTACTGCAAAATTTACCTCACGATGTCCCTCTTTTGCCTGACTATCTTGTATTGCTTCTTTCTTTCTTTCGCTACCGAACCGGTAGCGAAAATTGCGGCTGGCCCCGCCCACCCGCCCCAGCTCTATGGCATCCCATTTAGGCACCTTTTTTTATCCAAAATGCATGCTCGGCCGCACGCCCAACCTACATTTGCAAACCTGAATATGCCAATTAGTGTACATTCAAAGTGACAATAAAGTTATTCCGTTCTGTCCTGTCCTGTTGTGTCCTGTCCTGTTCTGTTCTGCTCTATTCTATTCTGTGTTACTACCTTAAAAACCTCAGTGATTCACTTAACACCTGTGGTAAGAAAGGTTGTAAAAGGGGGCAAAAACTCACTTTGCAACAGAAATGTTGGGCTTAATTGTCGTAAGTCAGGGACTAAGTGTAGAAGAAGCACAATCAGAGAACTACGCTGGAAAGACCAAGTTTACAAAAAGGATTAACATGAAAGGTCTCTCTCTCTGCTAATTCCCCAGATTTACAGGGGTCTGCAAAGTCGGCTCTTTTAAGACTGGTTGGGGAATTCTGGCTGGGGAATTCTGGGAGTTGAAATCCACCAGTCTTAAAAGAGCCGACTTTGCAGACCCCTGCCCCAGAATTAAGTGTACAGTCGAATCTAATTATATAGGTCTACAATACACTGGTTTATTAAAACCTGAATAAATAAACAAAAATAAAAAATAAAATAAAATAAAACATAAATAAAACAAAAATAAAATCCTGGCTCTTGCAGTCTTGCAGATATCTGGACAACAAAGGAGAGGAAGTCAATTTCCAGAAGGAAATCAGTCAATTTCAATCTCACCAGTTCTCTGCCTCGTTTTTTTTGAATGGGCTTCACCTTGCAGTGATTACAAGAAGTCTGTAGAGACTCTCTCTCTCTCTCTCTCTCTCTCTCTCTCTCTCTCTCTCTCTCTCTCTCTCTCTCTCTCTCTCTCTCTCTCTCTCTCTCTTCTTTTTTCAACCCAGAGAACAAGATTTGCGCGTTTACGTAAAAACCCTGAAACCATTCCCAGGTCACTCTTCAGTTACTCAACTTCTTATGCATAATAAATGACAAAGCAACTTTGTGCAAAGATCAATGGAGCAGTCCTTCAGAAGGAATACTTGACTATTTCAAGGTTTTCCTCCCCCCCCCGGCATGCACCCCTAAACACACACGCTAGTGCACACATGCACATGCATGCGTGCACGCACACGCACACGCACACACACTGTGCCTATAAATCTCAGTCTGTGAAGTACCAAAAGCACCCCATATTATTTCTGCCTTTCCTTTCCCTTCCCTCTCATTCCCTCTTTGTTTCTTTCCCTTCCATCTCCTCTCCTTTCTTCCCTCCTGCTCCTTTCCTTTTTTTTCCTTTCCTTTTTGTTTCTTTCCTTTCCTTCTTAATAATACAATAATACAATAGCAGAGTTGGAAGGGACCTTGTAGGTCATCTAGTCCAACCCCCTGCGTGGGCAGGAACCTTATACCATTTCAGACAAATGGCTATCTAACATGTTCTTAAAGACTTCCAGGGTTGGGGCATTCACAACTTCTGGAGGCAAGCTGTTCCAGAGGTTAATTGTTCTAACTGTCAGGAAATTTCTCCTTAGTTCTAAGTTGCTTCTCTCCTTGATTAGTTTCCACCCATTGCTTCTTGTTCTGCCCTCAGGTGCCTTGGAGAATAGTTTGACTCCCTCTTCTTTGTGGCACCCTCTGAGATATCGGAACACTGCTATCATGTCTCCCCTGGTCCTTCTCTTCATCAAACTAGACATACCCAGTTCCTGCAACCGTTCCTCATATGTTTTAGTCTCCAGTCCCCTAATCATCTTGGTTGCTCTTCTCTGCATTCTTTCCAGAGTCTCCACGTCTTTTCTACATGGTGGCGACCAAAATTGTATGCAGTATTCCAAGTGTGGCCTTACCAAGGCACCATACAGTGGCATTAACACTTCATGTGGTCTAGATTCTATCCCTCTGTTTATGCAGCCTAGAACTGTGTTGGCTTTTTTGGCAGCTGCTGCACACGGCTGGCTCCTATTTAAATGGTTGTCCACTAGGATTCCAAGTTCCCTCTCACAGTTGCTACTATTGAGCAAGGTATCACCTATACTGTACCTGTGCATCTTCTCCCTTGCCCTCCTCCTCCTTTCCTTTCCCTTTTCCTTCTCCTCTCCTCCTCTTTCCTCTCCTCTCCTCCCCTCCCCCCCACTCCCTTCCCCTCCTCCTATCTCTTCTCTTCCTTCCTTATTCCTTTCCCTTCCCTTCTCTCCCAAAATTCTCATTTCCATTGAATTTCCCACAGGGAAAGCAAGTTTTCCATGCTCCTTCCAGAAATAGTTTAATCACAGCAATTGCACGCCTGTGATTAATCGGAGCGATTGGTCATCTCAGCTGACACCACCATTCTAAGCCTTAAAAATTGGAGATTTCTGTGTTCTCCCTTTTTTTAAAATAATACTAATAATAATTTCAGGAAGCCCAAATTGTTCTAAAACAAAACTGTTGGCTTCCAGCTTCCCAGCCTCATCTATTACGCATGCAGTCTCATTTCTGTTGCGTAATTAATCTGCAGCCTTAATTAATTAATAATAATTTAATAATAATAATTTATTAAATTTCTAAACCGCCCCCTCTCCCCGAAGGGACTCGGGGTTGTGTACAGGAAAATTAAGAACATCTAAAAACATAACAATACATACATAATGAAAACCAAATTAAATAAGTTAACCCTGTACTAAAATTTTATAAAACATTAAAACTGTATCCCATTAAAACCTGATTAAAACAATTTAACTTCAGACTGGGGCGAGGAGCATAAATTAGGCCAGGCCAGCCTGATGGAAAAGATGGGTCTTTAATTTTTGGCAGAAGGAGCAGAGGTCCATAGTCGTTCTAATATCAGGGGGTAGGTTGTTCCAAAGGGTCGGGCCCACCACAGAGAAGGCCCTTCCCCTGGGCGTCGCCCGCTGGCATTGCCTAGTGGACGGCACCCGGAGAAGTCCCTCTCTGTGGGAGCGAATCGGCCGAAGGGAAGTATGGGGCAGGATACGATCCTGCAAATAACTAGGTCCTGTGCCATGGAGTGCTTTAAAGATGGTGACCAACACCTTGACTCGGAAGCCTCTTGGATGAGAAGCGAAACATCTTCAAAAGAAAAAAAACAAGAAAGTACAGTTGCCTCCTGAAAAAGCACTTTTGGGACAACCACAACCTGGGTGACCATGAATCTCCTACACCGTTCCAATGGTGTTCACCCTAAATTCTATAGCTAAAAGCCTACAAAATTTGAGATGAACACCATTGGAATGGTGTAGGAGTAGGAATGGATTTCCAGCGGAGGAAAAAAATGCAGACTATAACAGTGGTGGCGGGTTCCGGATCCCGTTGAAACCGGTACGATGCAATGGAGCCTGAAGTCAATGCAGCACGCACATGCGTTCTTACCTCCTATGACCCTCCGCGACACTTCCACGATGCTTTAGCTGCTTGGTGGAGCATCACACAGGTGCCGTACATACCATGCAAGTGCACAGAAGCACTGAAGAGCTCAAATACAGGTGAGGAGGGCTGGGAGTCGGGTGGACCTTCCAGTACCTGGTGCTCCCAGCAAGCAACGGTACCGCCTGCAACCCACCACTGGACTACAGGAACCATTTGCACCACTCAGGTGACCCTGAGGACACAAGATAACCCTCCAAGCAGCCTCAACGACTCTCTAAAAGGATGCATAAGAACATAAGAATAGCCTTCCATCCAGCCCAGCATTCTGTCTCACACAGTGGCTCCCCATTTGCTTCAGGGTCTTCCCAAGCAGATGTCTTCACCTGCTTATGATTCCCTGCAAATGGCATTGAGAGATATCCTGCCTATCTCTCCAACCCGGAGGGTGTCCTTAGGCATCATAATGATAGCCATGGATACCCTTGTCCTCCATGAACTCGTCTAATCCTTTCTTAAAGGTGTCGAGCTGTCACCACTTCTTCTGGCAGGGAGTTCCATAGACCAGTGATCCTCTGGGTGAAAAAGTACTTCCTCTTATTTGTTTGAGGTCTAGCTATCAAAAGTTTCATGGAGTGCCCCCTAGTTCTAGTGTTGTGCGATAGGGAAAACAGTTTTCCCTTTTCTACTTTGTCCACACCGTGCATGATTTTATAGACTTCAATCAGGTCACCTCTCAGGCGCCGTCGTTCTAGAGTGAAGAGGCCCAGCCGTTGCAGCCTCAGATGGTAAGGAAGGTGTTCCAGCCCCCTAATCATTCTGGTTGCCCTCCTCTGCAAATGACCAGCTGTCTGTAAGGAGTATAAATCCTTCCATTCCCCACCATCCTATCAGAGCTGAAGAGGCTTCTTGGATGAGAAGACAAACGTCTTCAAAAGAAAAAAAAAACCAAGAAAATCCAGTTGCCTCCTGAAAAAAAGCACCTTTGGGACAACCATAACTTGGATGACTGAGAATCTCTACAGACTTTTAGCTATACGATTTGGGATTAACACCCATCACTTCTTGTCCTGCCCTCTGATGCTTTGGAGAATAAGTCAATCCTTTTTTCTCTGTGACATCCCTTCAAGTACTGGAAAACAGCTATCATGTCACCTCTAATGCTTCTCTTCAATAGACTGGGCATATTTAGCTACCTCAACCGTTCATCATACAATTCAGCTTCCAGGCCTCTTATTATCTTGATCGCTTTTCTTTGCACACTTTCTAGGGGTCAGATTTCAAACTTCAAGCCAGCCATAATTCTACCTGTCTGTTCCTTTTTTTAAAGCTGCACTAAATTACAAGGAAAAATTATGTTTATTCTTAGGTGTAAAGGTGCTTCCCATCATTTTCTTGCCCCGAAGAAATCCAGGCCGCAAAAGAAAAACCTGGGATTAGAGGAGCAAGCTGAACTTGCTGATCTGATCTTGGAAGTTAAGGAAGGTCAGATCCAGGGGTGGGCTCCTGCCAGTTCTAAGCTCTTCTATAGAAGAGGTTCCACAAATCTACAGGGCCGTTTAGAACCGGTTCCAGCTCCCTCCCCCCGCCCGTCCGTCCATCATCCAGAGGAAGAGCGAGAGGAGGAATTCTGGGAGTTGAAGTCCACAAGTCTCAAAGCTGTCAAGTTTGAACACCCCTGGGTTGTTTTTTTTCTAAAGGGTTAGGGGTGCGAGGGTCTGGTAACTTGACAGCTTCAAGACTTGCGTGCTTCAAATGCCAGAGTTTCTGAGCCAACATTTTGGTTGCTAAGCAAGAGCATTGTTAAGTGAATTTCACCACATTTTGCAAGTTGGCCATGCCCACACAGTCACATGGCTGCCAAGCCACTCCCACAAAGCAGGCTCCCACCCGGTCACATGGCCGGCAAGCCACTCCCACAAAGCAGGCCACACCTACAGAAAAGGTTCTAAAAAACTTTGAAACCCACCACTGGTCAGATCTGACAGTACTCAGATTGGGAATAATCGATTGGAAAACTGGAAAAAATATGTTAGAAGGAGACAGTCGTTTTTCCACAACACTGCCAAGAAAACCGTATGTGAGAGAAATAGGATCTGAATTATTTGGGTAAAAAGAAATAGAACCTAACAGATTCTATTTTGAATGAGATCTTGCAATAGATATCTATTTAGCTTGCTTAAGCTGGAAAAGTGCTAGCTGGAACAAACATGTTATGCTGACATTAGAACATAAGAACATAAGAACCTAAGAACAGCCTTGCTGGAACAGGCCACAGCCCATCCAGTCCAGCCTTCTGTCTCACACAGTGGCTCCCCATTTGCTTCAGGGTCTTCCCAAGCAGATGTCTTCACCTGCTTGTGATTCCCTGCAAATGGCATTGAGAGATATCCTGCCTATCTCTCCAACCCGGAGGGTGTCCTTAGGCATCCATCATGATAGCCATAGATACCCTTGTTCTCCATGAACTCCTCTCATCCTTTCTTAAAGGTGTCGAGGCTGACAGCTGTCACCACTTCTTCTGGCAGGGAGTTCCATAGACCAGTGATCCTCTGGGTGATAGACACATATCAGCTTGGGTCACTCTGACCTCGTCAAGTATAACCCAGATGGGAAGTTGGAAGTCCCCTCGCTAAGGATATGTTTTCAGGAAGTTCAGCAATTATCTCGCTGTTGTCAAAATATGGGAACTGCGGAAATGAAGGGGAATTTTGTATAGTTGAAAAATATCACGCGTTCTTGACACGCATGTGAGCGAGAAACTTTACAAGGAAGAGCATGGAAGATCTGTTTTTGGGCTGTAGCTTAATTATTGCCAACTATTGTCAATATTGCCAAGCTATTGCTATTGATTACACCAAGTACATTTATGTCATTGTATTATGACGCACCTTGGTGATACCCATGAGACTACAATTTGTGTATTTAAGTCTACCTGTCGCCCTGTTAACTATTCTCTCTTTTCCGAGAGTCCACTTGCCCAAGTGTAAATAAATAGATGTTTTTTGTTGATCATAGTCTCCTTGATCATTTTTATAATATATAGAAAATATACGAAATATATTTTTCTAACAATACGGGTTCTACCAAGAATCCACTTCAACCAGACCCAATCTTTATTTTTTAATGACACAGGTAGTCCTTGACTTACGACCACAACGGAGCCCAGATTTTCTGCTGTTAAGTCAGACATGTGTTAAGTGAATTTTGCCCCATTTTTGGACTTTTCTTGCCACCGTTGTTAAGTGAAACATTGCATTTGATTAGATTGCTTTAGATTTCTATCCCGCCCTATCTCCCAAAATGATAAATAAGTAACCCGGTTGTTAAGTGAATCTTGCTTCCCCATTGATTTTGTTTGTCAGAAGGTTGCAAAAGGGGATCGCCTGACCTTGGGACACAGCGACGGTCATAAATATGAACCGGTTGCCAAGCATCTGAATTTTAAACATGTGACCACACTGCAAAGGTTGTAACTGTGAAAAGTGGTCATAAGTCAGCTCATCCAGTGCCACTGTAACTTTGAACAGTCACTAAACTAACCGTTGTAGGTCAAGGGCTACCTATACTTTTGGGGAAAATATTTGTTGTGGATCAGTGGTGGGTTTCTGCAGGCTCGCACCTACTCGCGAGAGCCGGTTGGTGAAATTTAGAGAACCGGTGAGAGGGGGTTCCACCGGCGTACCTGGAAGTAAATCTGGCCTGCCGCTGCCAGTGACCCAACGGGAAGGAAAGGAAAGGAAGGAAAAAAGGAAAGAAAGAAAGAAAGAAAGAAAGAAAGAAAGAAAGAAAGAAGGAAGGAAGGAAGGAAGGAAGGAAGGAAGGAAGGAAAGAAAGAAAGAAAGAAAGAAAGAAAGAAAGAAAGAAAGAAAGAAAGAAAGAAAGAAAGAAAGAAAGAAAGAAAGAAAGAAAGAAAGAATTTATCATCACAATTGAGTCCAAAATTTTGGTTGCTAAGCAAGAGCGTTGTTAAATGAGTTTCACCACATTTTAAAAGGTGGCCACTCCCACCCTGTCACATGACTGCCAAGCTACGCCCACAAAATAGGCCACACCTACAGAGTAGGTTCTAAAAAAAATTGAAACCCACCACTGTTGTGGATGTTGCATTCACTAAGTTGTACTAAATCCTAGATCAACCTTTTTCTCCTTATGTGCCGAAATCACACATGCGCATACCACAGAGCGTCCTTGTGTGCCCATACCCATAATGCAATGCTCCCCATCCCTGCCGCATGTGCACATGTCCCCACCACCACCCCTGCACATGCACACGACCCCCCGCGCTCCCCCTGCGTATACGCGTGACCTCCCATGCCCCAATTTGGCCCTAGCAGGCCTCCCTGAACCCTCCTGGACCTAAAAATGGGACATGGGGAGGCACCACCACCACCTGCTCCTCCCCTGCGCTTATGCGCCTGCCTCCCGCATGTGGGGCAATGACCTGAAAATCAGCTGACCGGCAGGAGGCATGCGCGGATGCGCAGTGGAGCTGAGCTGGGCTCTTTGTGCCACCTGTGGCATGCGTGCCATAGGTTCTCCATCATGGTTCTAGATTGACATTCTAACAGAATATTTCTCAACCTTGGCCACTTGGAGATGTGTGGACTTCAACTCCCAGAATTCCCCAGGCAGCAAAGGGGGGAATTCTGGGAATGGAAGTTTACACATCTTCAAACGGCCATGGGTTGAGGGATACTGCCTTGACTAATGTCCTGACCCTCCTTTGGCACTTCCCGTTTTTGGATTCCTGGGGTTTGTGAGAAGGTCCACCTAGAAATTCAATCCTGCGAGAAGAGAGCTCACCTCCAGCCACCCTCACCAAACAGCCTCATGGAATTAACCCCAACCGTACTTACAACATCTATAAGCTGAGCAATGGACAATCCAAAACGCACGATGACAACATCAGAAATATTAGCAACTGGCCTGGACCACTTGTTGTATCCAGAGAAAAGTTTCTTCAGGAGGCGTTCCTCGGCATGCGCCCGGGCCTCTACATGGCCAAAAGCTGTGGAGAAAACAGAAATCCATAGGATCTATACATTATCACACATATCTTAATGTAGCTAGCAGAATAATGGATTAATGGAGTTGGGAGGGACCTTGGAGATCTTCTAGTCCAGGGCTCTGCAACCTTAAACACTCAAAGAGCCATTTGGACCCATTTCCCACAGAAAAGAAAACACCGGGAGCCACAAAACCTGGGTGGGCGTGGCCAACTCAATGTCACTCACTCCCACTCAGTCACATGACACACATACTCCAGTCACACCTACCCAGGTTTTGTGGCTCCTGGTGTTTTCTTTTCTATGGGAAACAGGATGGGATCACCCAACAGGGAGCCACAGCAGAGGGACAAAATGGCCACATGTGGCTCCGGAGCCACGGGTTGCTGAGACACTTTCTAGTCTAACCTCTGCACAAGCAGGAAACCTATACCACGTCAGACAAATGGTTGTCCAATCTCTTCTTTAAAACTTCCAGTGTTGGAGCATTCACAACTTCTGGAGGCAAGTCGTTCCACTGATTAATTGTTCTCACTGTCAGGAAATTTATCCTTAGTTCTTAGTTGCTTCTCTCCTTGATGAGTTTCCACCCATTGCTTCTTGCTCTGCCCTCAGGTGCTTTGGAGAATAGCTTGACCACTCAGCCCCGCCCAGTTCTTTGTGGCAGCCCCTTAGCGATGGCTGCAACTGAAGCAATGGGTTAGGTACTGATTTAATTTCCAAATACTCCTCCTTTCCATATTTATTGTTTTTGTTTTTACTTTTGGAAGCTATTCTACACTCTGGAAGCACCAAAGTAGACTGTAGTAAGAAAAACCCAACTTTGGGACATATTTTGAAATCTTTGGGGAAGCTATCCATGATGGTGAGCATGGCTGGTCATATTTCTTTTACTTATTTATTAGACGTTTAACTTGCCTTTATTGCTTTATCGGTAACTTAAGGCAGAGAAAATACCTAATACTCCTTCCCCATCCTATTTTCCCCACAACTACAACCTTGTGAGGTGGGTTGGTCTGGAAGAGAGGCGCTGGCCCAAACTCACGTGGCTGGCTTTCCTGCCTAAGGTGGGACTAGAACTCACAGTCTCCTGTTGATTGGCTAAAAGTCACCCAGACGGATTTCTCGCCTAAGGCAAAACTAGAACTCACTGTCTCCTGGTAATTGGCCCAAGGTCACCCAACCTTGTTTCATCCTAAAGCGGGACTAGAACTCATAGTCTGCTGGCGATTGGCCCAAGGTCATCCAGTCAATATTCATGCCTAACACAAGACTGGAATTGGTGATGGATCCAAAGTCATCCAGTCAGCTTTCACACCTAAGGTAGGACTTGAACTCACAGTCTCCTGGTTTCTAGCCACGTGCCTTAACCACTACACCAAGCTACCTCCCTTTTTAAAGAGGGAAATGAGATTTTGATGGACTCTGTATTGGGGGATCCACTAGTAAGCCATAAAAGTGGCTTATTTTTGTTTTGGCTTAGTGCAATGTCTGTTCCTTGCCCCCTTGCTTTATTCAACAAACCATGGTTTAAAACAATCACCTTGCCTCAGCGCAACCACCATATGTTAGCTTCAGGGAGTGGTCTCAGATAGGTCTAATGCTTATAGAATTGTATAAACTGGTCATTCGTTGGCCTAGGTGCAGCTAAAGGATAGCCAGAGGTCTCAAAAGGTGCTTTGAGGAATGGGATATGTCAGGGGTCTGCAAAGTCGGCTCTTTTAAGACTGGTGGACTTCAACTCCCAGAATCCCAGTCTTAAAAGAGCCGACTTTGCAGACCCCTGGGATATGTCATCCAAAAACCTCGAAAACTGCTGAAAACGGGCTATCATTTCATTAATTCTGCTCCTGGATTAATGAAAAACCCAAGTTGCAAGTGGAAATAAATTTTTCAGGCCTGTTACTTTGATTTGCAAAATAGTTATGATTGCAAGTATGAAATAAGGTGGTTAAAAGTGGCAGGTCTGCCAAATAACACACACACACACACACACACACACACACACACGGAGGGAGAGAGAGAGGGAGAGAAGGAGGAAGGGAGAGAGAGGAGGGAGGGAGAGAAAGAGGGGGAGGGGGGAGGGAGAGAGGGAGGGAGAGAGGGAGGGAGAGAAAGAGGGGGAGAGGGAGGGAGAGGGAGAGAGGGAGAGGGGGAGTGAGAGAAGGAGGGAGGGAGAGAGAGGAGGGAGAGAAAGAGGGGGAGAGAGGGAGGGGGAGAGAGAGGGAGAGAAGGAGGAAGGGAGAGAGAGGAGGGAGGGAGAGAAAGAGGGGGAGGGAGGGAGGGTGAGAGGGAGGGAGAGAAAGAGGGGGAGAGGGAGGGGGAGGGGGAGAGGGGGAGTGAGAGAAGGAGGAAGGGAGAGAGAGGAGGGAGGGAGGGAGAGAAAGAGGGGGAGAGAGGGAGGGAGGGAGAGAGGGAGGGAGGGAGAGAGGGAGGGAGGGAGAGGGGGAGGGAGGGAGAGAGAGAGTGAGAGGGAGGGAGAGAAAGAGGGGGAGAGGGAGGGAGAGAAAGAGGGGGAGAGGGAGGGGGAGGGGAGAGGGGGAGTGAGAGAAGGAGAAGGGAGAGAGAGGAGGGAGGGAGGGAGAGAAAGAGGGGGAGAGAGGGAGGGGAGGGAGAGAGAGGGAGGGAGGGAGAGAGAGAGTGAGAGGGAGGGAGAGGAAGGGAGAGAGAAGGAGAGGGAGGGAGGGAGAGGGAGGGAGGGGGAGGGAGAGGGGGAAGGAGAGAAGGAGGAAGGGAGAGAGAGGAGAGAGGGAGAGAAAGAGGGGGAGAGAGGGAGGAGGGAGAGAGGAGGGAGAGAGAGGGTGAGAGGGAGGGAGAGGAAGGGAGAGAGAAGGAGAGGGATGGAGGGGGAGAGGAGGAGGGAGAGAGGAGGGAGAGAAGGAGGAAGGGAGAGAGAGAGGAGGAGGGGGGGGAGAGAGGAGAGGGAGGGAGAGAGAGAGGAGGGAGAGGGAGAGGGAGAGAAGGGGAGAGAGGAGGGAGGGGGGAAAAAAGGAGGGACGGAGGGAGAGGAAGGGAGGAAGAGGGAGGGAGGGAGAGAGAAGGAGAGGGAGGGAGGGAGGGAAAAAGGAGGGACGGAGGGAGAGGAAGGGAGGAAGAGGGAGGGAGGGAGAGAGAAGGAGAGGAAGGGAGGGAGGGAAAAAAGGAGGGAGGGAGGGAAGAAGGGAAGGGAGGGGAGAGAGAAAGGAGAGAGAGAGGGAGAGGGAGGGAGGGGGGAGAGAGGGGAGAGAGAGCGAGAGAGCTCTGGGACTCAAGCTTCCATTCAGAGCCAACAATCCAAAGGGCCGTTTCAGAACCACAAAAAGCAACAACAATTTCCAGTTGTTCAAGTAGCAGCTGAAAGGCTCCTGACAGGGGCTTGCCTTACCCTGGAAAGACCCATTCAGTGCTTGTCACTCTCTGCAGCACAAAACCATTGTGGCTACCGACACCCCGGCAGCTGGCTCAGAGAGTGCGAAGCTCTCATGGGGGAAACAGTGCAACTCCTAACTTACAAAAAGCTTGATGGGTGCAACAGGGCCAGAGTTCACCTCGCTTTAGGCCCCTAACCCATCCTTACCCCCCCTCCCACCCCCCAAAGGAAATGGTGACTTGGGTCATTTTGGTGGGGTTTCCGAGCTGCAACACTCGATTGGGGAGCCAAATATACCCGCTCCTTACAAAAAGCCATTCTCAAGACTCATCAAATACGCCAAAAAGCTCGTGCATAATAAAGGGAGGATATTGAAAAGTGGTTTTGCAAATGGGAAGTGTGAGCTAAGTCAGAGGTCCCCAACCTTTGCAACTTTAAGTCTGAAGGACTTCAGCTCCCAGAATTCTCCAGCCAGCTTTGCTATGGTTTTCCCAGTTAGAGAGTTCCTCCTTCGTTCTAGGTTGGATTTCTCCTTGATTACTGTATTTTTCGGAATATAAGAGGCACCGGAGTATAAGACGCACCAAGATTTTGAAGAGGCAAATTTAAAAAAAAAAAGGTTTTGCACTCTGCAGACGTCCCCAAAATGCCCCTTTTTTCACGAAAACAGGCCTGGGTTTTTTTTTTTTTTTTTAAAAGGCATGAATAGCCTTTACAGGGGTCTCCAACCTTTGCAACTTTAAGTCTGAAGGACTTCAGCTCCCAGAATTCTCCAGCCAGCAAAGCTGGCTGGAGAATTCTGGGAGCTGAAGTCCTTCAGACTTAAAGTTGCAAAGGTTGGAGACCCCTGAGTTAAGTGACAAGATCCCTAAAACAGCTGGCCAATCTGGGGAAGCCAAGAAGGATTTCCCATGCAGGCTTCTTTTGACGGATTCTTCACTCTTTGTCTGTCTCTGTCTGTCTGTCTTCTCTCCTTCCTTCCTTCACATCTCTTCTTCCTTCCCTCTCCTTTCTTCTCCCCCTCCTCTTCATTCTCCCCCTCCTTTCCTCCTTGCTTCTTCCCATCTTTTTCTCTTTCTTTCTTTCTTTTCTCTTTTTCTCCATTTCTCCTTCCATCCTTCTTCCTATCTCCTTCCTTCCCATCTCTCTCCTTTCTTCCCTCCTCTTTTTTCTCCCCTCTCCTTCCTTTGTCCATCTTCCCTCTCTCTTTGTTTCTTTCATTCTTTCTCCCCTCTATCCTTTTCTTCCTTCTTATCTCCTTCCTTTTCTTCTTTTCTTCCTTCCTTCCTTCTCATCTCTCTCCTTCCTTCCCTCATCTTTCTTCTTCCCCTTTCTCTCCATTCTCCTCTCTCCTTCCTTTTTTCAACTTCTCTCTCTCTCTCTCTTTCTTTCTTTCTGCCCTATCCTTCCTTTCTTCCTTTTTATCTTTCCTTTTCTTCTTTTTCTTTCTCCCTCCCTCCCTTCCTTCCCTCTCCTCCCTCCCTCCCTCCTCTCTCTTCATTCTCCCCTCATTGTTCTCCCCTTCTCTCCTTTCTCTCTCTCCTTCTTTCTCCTTCTATCCGTTCCTTCTTCCTATCTGCTTCCCATCTTCGTCTTCCTTCCCTCCTTCCTTTCTTCCTCCTTCCTATCTCCTTCCCATTATCTCCTTCCTTCCTACCTTCTTCCCTCGCTCCCTTCTTCCTATGTCATTCCCATCTTCTCCTTCCCTCCTTTTCCTTATCTCCGTCCCACAATCTTCTCCCTCCCTCCTTCCCTTCATCCCTTCTTCTCAGTAAGGGCATCTTCTCAGCAAGAGTCATGTCTGGAAAAGTTGGTGTCAGCTCCCATGCTAATAAAGGAACTCTCCGAAGCGCCTTTGTTGTGTATGTCTGTGTGTGTGTGTGTGTGTGTGTGTGTGTGAAACGGAGAACAAACAATGTAAATAAATATTCAAAGCCCAGCCTTGCTTTGTTCAGAAACTGCCAAGGCGACACATTTCCCCCCCCCTTTTGGGGGGGGGGGCTGCCTGAAGGCAAAAAATGAAAGGAACCAAAAAAAACCCCACAAAACCCTCTCATCCTTCCCAATGCAAACCCAAATTCTCCGTCTTGAACACAAAGGGAGAAATTAAGAGAAATGTGGTTGTCTCTTTCCCCAACACGCATCCATCTGATAAGAGGAAAGCTTACGCCTGCTCATAAAATGTGATAGTTGTTGTCGCTACCCTCCAGTAATGGGTGTGTGTGTGTGTGTGTGTGTGTCAACTCCTACAGAGGGGAGGGAAGCCCCTCACCGGGCAGGGTTTACCTCAGAAAAGCCATCTCATTAGCGCTGAGGAGATTACTCCACAGCAAACAGGCCCCAGGCCCCAAGAGACCACCTTCCCCACAGCTGTTATTGCCGCATCAGCAAAGCTTTAGCCCGGGCAGTTTACATTAAGTGACTAATGGAAGGAGGGGAAGAGAAATAAATAATAACGTCTGGAAAAGCAGAGAAAAGGGCTGTAATCTTCCTAGGCTACGACGGGCTCAACCCTCAGATTGGGTGAGGGGACACAGCTCAGAGAGGATCAAACAAAGAGTTACCCTCAGCCATGACACAGAAATACATCCTCCCCATATCTATTCTGCAATTGGTTTTGAAGATAAAGAACCATGCAAAAGGGCTACCGGTCACATCTATTTTCCTGGCTATTCCAAATATACAGGTATTGTAGGATGACGGAGGCTAAAACGTACGAAGAACGGTTGCAGGAACTGGGTAGGTCTAGTTTAATGAAAAGAAGGACGAGGAGAGACATGATAGCAGTGTTCCGATATCTCAGAGGGTGCCACAAAGAAGAGAGAGTCAAACTATTCTCCAAGGCACCTGAGGGAAGAACAAGAAGCAATGGGTGGAAACTGATCAAGGAGAGAAGCAACTTAGATCTGAGGAGGAATTTCCTGACAGTCAGAACAATGAATCAGTGGAATAACTTCCCTCCAGAAGTTGTGAATGCCCCAACATTGGAAGTCTTTAAGAAGATGTTAGATAGCCATTTGTCTGAAATGGTATAAGGTTCCTGCCATGCAGGGGGTTGGACTAGAAGACCTACAAGGTCCCTTCCAACTCTGCTATTCTATTCTAACTATCATTTGCAGATGATATCATTTGCAGGAACTGGGTATGTCTAGTTTAATGAAAAGAAGGACCAGGGGAGACATGATAGCACTGTTCCAATCTCTCAGAGGCTGCCCCAAAGAAGAGGGAGTCAAGCTATTCTCCAAGGCACCTGAGAGCAGAACAAGAAGCAATGGGTGGAAACGAATCAAGGAGAGAAGCAACTTAGAACTGAGGAGAAATTTCCTGACAGTGAGAACAATTAATCAGTGGAACAGAAGTTGCCTCCAGAAGTTGAGGGAGGCTTTTCAGAAGGGATTGGATAGCCACTTGTCTGGAATGGTATAGGGCAGGGATGGCAAATCTTTTCAGCACCAAGTATCCAAACTGGAATGTGCACCAGAATGCTAGAAATCCGAAGACCACCTGGCCAGCACTCATGTGCGCACTGGAAACCCGAAAACTAACTGATCTTCAGGTTTCCAGCACTCTGGCACGCGCAAAGACCAGCTGGCATACCGGAAACCAGAAGAGCAGCTGGCGACGATGCGCGTGCTCACAGAGAGGGCTCTGCGTGCCACATCTGGCATACATGCCATAGGTTCACTATCATGGGTGTAGATTGTCCTGCTTGAGCAGGGGGACTGGACAAGAAGACCTCCAAGGTCCTTTCCAGCTCTGTCGTTCTGTTCTTTTCTTTCTCTTCTGTATTTTCTCTCTCTTCTTTTCTCTTCTCTTCTCCCCTTCTCTCCTCTCCCCTACTCTATTTTCTTTCTCTTCTCTTCTTTATTTTCTTTCTCTTCTCTTCTCCTCTTCTCTTTTCTCTCCTTTTTCTCTTTTCCTCTCTTCTCCTCTTCTATTTTCTTTCCCTTCTCTTCTCCGATCTTTTCCCTCCTCTCCTCTCCTCTCCTCTCCTACTCTACTCTACTCTACTCTACTCTACTCTACTCTACTCTACTCTACTCTATTTTCTTTCTCTTGCCTATTTTCTTTCTCTCCTCTCCCCTCCTCTTCCATTTTCTTTCTTTTCTCTTCTCTACTCTCCTTTTTATTTTCTCTCTCTCCTCCTCTCTTCTCCTCTCCTATAATTTCTCTTCTCTTCTTTTCTCTCCTCTATTCTATTTCCTTTCTCCTCTCCTACTGAATCTCATAAGTTTGAATGCGTATCCTCCCTCCCTCCCTCCCTCCCTTTATCTCCATGAGAAACCACGGATGGGGTTTATCTCAGACGCTTTGTCAAGTTACATCCTTGGCTCTGGGACTGGGTCTCTTCTCTGTCTGCTGCCTTGGTGAGGGACCCTCCCTTTCAAGGCCCATTCTCTCTTCTCCCCTACCCACTACATTAACTTTACACATCCTCTTCTGTTGCGGGAGATTTTTTGCCAATCACTGGGCCGGGTGCGAAGGATGATGCAACCTGACTCATCTAAGCGAGTCCAAGCACTCCTAAGCTTTCTTAAGCCCAGACCAACAAACTATGGCCAACTTACTAATTGCCTGAATACCCTCCCTGATTAATATACTCGTAAACTAATAATGAGTACATTTGAAATTGCTCTCCAACCTCACCGTCTCACCACGGTCTTCGTTGGAATTGCAATGAATCAGAGCTACGGATGGGAATTCGTTTCACCTCCGTGGCCTCCGTCTCCGATGCCAAAGAAGGCTGCTTTAAATGGCCTGGCGGGGAGGGCCACCTAGAACCAATAACCACCCCCTCCCAATCTCTGGTTCTGGTTTCCAGAATAGGATTCTCTGGCTAAAAGTCAACGTGTCGCATTCGCACGACACCCTGAACCGTTGGTCAGAGTGTGCGCAACCTCCACCCACTCACCCACCCGGAATCCAAGTTTGGCTTGCCAAAAACAGGGACAGATAGACACGGACACAAACACGCCAAATCAAGGCTAATGTGAATCATTGTTTAGCACACTGTTTGCAAAAAAATAAACCACTCTCATTTTTTTTAAAAAAAATAAGAGGGTTAAGAGAGTTGTGTGAATACAGGGAAATGGTTCCCAGTTCATAGTTATTTGAGGTGTTGTTTTTTAAAGTATTTATTGAATTTGGTCTGAAACACACCTTCTGGTTACTCGGGAATGGGAGCAAGGCTGAACGGTGTGAAGGGAGAAGAATCTTCCCACCTGAACGCCTTGCCGGGATACGGTGCTACAGGATGCCCTTGGCTGATCCACTGGATCGCCGGATCTTCCTCCGAAGGGGCTCCGTCAGGATTTTTTAAAAAGGGAGATCCCCCCCTCCCCTTGCAGGGAACAGCTGTTTTCCTTCAGGAGAAGCCCTGCACGCATGAGGGGAGAAACCCCCCCCCCCCCCACTCATCTTCATCAGCCGGAGAGAGAACCTACTTCTGGTCTCTGGATGGGCAGCTGCGGGGGTGACCTTGGTCATCATCGGTCCACCTCGCAGGGCTGTCGTTACCATCCCCCTTTTTGGGGAGAGCCACAGGGATGGGGGGGACGGGGGCTGGGTGAAGAGGAGGAGGAGGAGGAGAGATAAGCCCCCCCCAAGCATCGTTTTTTTTAGTGCCCAAGGACCTCGGACAGCGCCAGATAAAGCCCGTTTTAAAAAACAAACAAACAAAACACGTTTTTAATCATTTTTTTATCTTCCCACAACGCGCTGGCCCCGGATCGTTTGCAACACCTCGCAGACCCACAACCTACCAAACACGTTAACCTTGATAAAAAGTGTCCGACCGGCGGGGCTCGTTTTTGGATCAAGTCCCCCCCCCCACTCCGCCCCCCCCCGGGATTTGCAGCCAAAGGGTTGCCTCGCGTGTCGTGTGAACGCGCCCGACACGAATGTTAAAACGCGGGTGGGGAAAAAGCGGGGAAGGGGAAAAAAGGGGGGGTCATTTTTTGAGGGGGGGTGTCAGGACTTCCCCGGATCGCTCCCCCCCACCCCTACCCCTCCCCTCCCCGCCCGCCCTCCTTACCGGGGAAGAAGTTTGCGCAAAGCAGGAGCAGCAGCGGCTCCTGACACGCGAGGAATCCCATCGGGGAGCCGCCCCGACGCCGAGCCATGCCTCCCGGCCCGCCTCAACGCAGCAGGTCCCGGAGCGCCGGCGTGGCTCGCCGCGCCCTCCTCTTGCCGCGGTCCCGGGCCATCCTCGCCGGCTCGACCTCACCCGCAGCTGGGCTCCGATTCCGGGCTCGTCCGCTTGCGCCGCCGAAGCCTCTCGCTCGTGGAGGGCGGGCGAGCGGAGGGGCGCGCCCGGCGGGGACTTCTTCCGAGGGCCGCGCTCCGGCTTGCCCAGCCGGAGAGGAGCGAGGAGAGGAGCGGCGGCGGCTTCGGCGGGGCTGCGCAGAGCGGTGGGGGAGCCGGCGGCTGCTTGCTGCGGGGGGTTTCTGCGGCGCTTCTGGCTGGCCCGCCGGAGTCTTCGGAAGTGCGTCCGGGCGAAGGGAAAAGCCGGGCCGGAGCTGCGGGCGAGGAGCGGGACAGGGGGCTCTGGCGGAGCATCTCGCCTGGCGGGACCGACCCTCTGCCGGGCGGGGGCGGTGGAGGGAGAGAGAGAGAAAGAGAGAGAGAGAGAGAGCCCGGGGGAGGGAGAGGGAAGGAGACGGAGGAGGAGGAGGAAGAGCAGAAGGAGAAAGAAGGGGAGGAAAAAGAGGAGCAGAAGGAGAAAGAGGAGGAGGAGAGGAGACGAGGAGGAGAGGAGAAAAGGAGAAGAAGGAGAAAGAGGAGGAGGAGAGAAGAGGAGGAGGAAGAGGAGAGAAGAAAAAGAGGAGAAGGAGAAAGAGAAGGAGAAGAGGAGAGAAGATAAGGAGCAGAAGGAGAAAAGAGGAGGAGAGGAGAAAAAGAGGGGGGAGAAAGAGGAGAAGGAGGAAAGGAGAAGAGAAAGAGAAGGAGAATAGAAGATGGGAAAGGAGAAAAAGAGGAGGAGAAGGAGAAAGAGGAGAAGAGAAGAAGAGGAGGAGGAGAGGAGCAGAAGGAGAAAAAGAAGGAGAGGGGAAAAAGGGGAGAAGAGAAGGAGGAGGAGAGGAGGAGGAGAATAGAAGGCAAGAAAGGAGAAAGGAGGAGGAGGAAGAGGAGGACAAGGGAGAATAGAAAGAGAAGGAGAAGGTGGAGAGGGAGAGAATGAGAAAGGAAAGAAGAAGGAGAGGAAGATGAAAAGAAGAAAGGAGAAGAAGATGAGAAGAGAGGGAGGAGAGGAAGAGGAAAAGAAAGGAGGAGGAGGAGGAGAGAAGGAGAATAGAAGATGAGAAAGGAGAAAAAGAAGAGAGGGGGAAAGAAGGGAAGAGGAGGAAGAGAAAAAGTGGAGGAGTAGGAGAGGAAAGAGGAGAAAGAGGAGAAGGAGTAAGAGGGGGAGAAAGAAAGGGGACAAGAAGGAGGAGGAAGAGGAGGAGGAGAAGAGGACAAGGGGAAAGAGAAAGAGAAGGAGGAGGAGGAGAGGGGAGAATGAGAAAGGGAAGAAGAAGGAGAGGAAGATGAGAAAGAATAAAGGAGAAGAAGAGGAGGAGGAGGAGGAGGAGAGGAAACGAGGAGAGGAGAAAAAGATGAGAAAGGAGGAGAAGAGGAGGAGGAGGAGAGGAGAAAAAGAGGAGAAAGGGGGAGAAGAGGAGGAGGAGGAGGAGAGGAGAAAAAGAGCAGAAGGAAAAAGAGGAAGAGAAAGAAGAGGAGGAGAAGAACGAAGAGGAGAAATGGAGAAGAGAAAAAGAGGAACAGTGGGAGAAAGAGAAGAAGGAGAAGAGAAGCAGTAGGAGAGGAGCATAAGGAGAAAAAGGAGGAGAGGAGGAGGAGAAAAAGAGGAGGAGAAAGATTGGGAGGAGAGCAGAAAAAGGGAAGCAGAAGGACAAAAAGGAGAAGAGAAGAAGAGGAGAGGAGAAAAAGAGGAGAAAAGTGAGAAAGAGGAGAAAGAGGAGGAGGAGAGAAGGAGGAGAAGAGGAAAAAGAGAAAGAGCAGGAGGAGAGGAGAAAAAGAGGAAGAGAAGGGCAAAGAAGGGGAGAGGGAAAGGGAGAAAGAAGGAGAACGGGAGGAAGAAGAGAAGAAGAAAAGAAGGGGAAGGGGGAATAGAAAGAGAAGGAGAAGGAGAAGGAGAAGGAGTAGAGGGGGAGAATGAGAAGGGAAGGAGGAGGAGAGGAAGATGAGAACAAAGAAAGGAGGAGAAGAGAGGGAGAGGAGGAAAAAGGAGAAGGACTTGATCATGGCAGGCTTTATCAAAGCAACTGTCTCCCTGTGGGGAAAAGCAATTGCAACTCCCACCATCCCCAGCTGGGTGGGTGAGAATGATGGGATTTGGAGTTCCACTTTCCCTGGATCAAGGTAGGATGCTTGAAAAACTGTAGGGGGGGGAGGAGAGGTGTAAAAGGGGTATGCTCCTCCTCCCCCCACCCCAATTTTACCACACACTACAAGAGCTGGCAGGATTTAGGTGACCTTAGCTAAACCGAGTATTGCTGGTGCATATCTGGATGAGAGACCAAGAGGTAATCCCACAGCAATGACAAATCAAACACTTTCATATTTTAGACCAGGGGTCTCCAACCTTTGCAACTTTAAGTCTGAAGGACTTCCGCTCCCAGAGTTCTCCAGTCAGCAAAGCTGGCTGGAGAACTCTGGGAGCTGAAGTCCTTCAGACTTAAAGTTGCAAAGGTTGGAGACCCCTGTTTTAGACAATAAACCTACAAGGACTCATCCAGGAGTAAAGCTCAACCTGAATATAATATTTATGTGTCTCTTTTTTTGAAACCTTGGCCCTGCGCCAATGGCCACATTCACAGAACACTTTACCTGATTATTGTGTTCTGGATTTACACAGTTACCCTGAACAAGTATGCTAATATTGAGTTGACACTAAGTGTTCCCCTCCCTTCTCATTGATGTACCAACTTAACAACTGCGGTGATTCACTTAACAACTGTGGCCGGGAAAGTTGTAAACGTTGTGGCAAATCTCACTTAACAACTGTCTCATTCAGCAACAGAAATCTTGGGCTCCATTTTGGTCGTATGTCAGGGATTATCTGTAGTAGTTTCGCCTGCCTCTCAAGGTATTCTCACATGTCAATAAAGCAGGGCGCAGGTCTCGGGAGAATTTGATGGTGGATGCAACAATATCATAATTGCTGTATTTGTCAAATGTATTATTATATCTACCTGTCACACAAATTTGATCCAGAATCCTCCCGTTTTCCATTTGCTCCATCCATCCCCTAAATTCTTTCTCATATATATATATGCATACATACATATCTACATACAAACATACATACATAAATACATACATATGCACACTAGTCGTTCCTGACTCTAGGGGGCGGTGCTCATCTCTGTTTCAAAGCCAAAGAGCCAGCGCTGTCCAAAGACGTCTCCGTGGTCATGTGGCCGGCATGACTCAATGCCGAAGGCGCACGGAACGCTGTTCCCTTCCCACCAAAGGTGGTTCCTATTTTCCTACTTGCATTTTTTACCTGCTTTCGAACTGCTAGGTTGGCAGAAACTGGGACAAGTAATGGGAGCTCACTCCTTTACACGACGCTAGGGATTCGAACCACCAAACTGCCGACCTTTCTGATCGACAAGCTCAGTCTCTTCGCCAATGAGCCACCAAGTCCCTATATTATATACAGAGGTGTGTTGCCATTTTTTTTGCTACCGGTTCAGGTGTGCTCCTGCGCATGCTCCCATCTGTGCTGCCATGTGTGCTTCCACATGAATGTGCAGAAGCATCCAGGAGTCTCCTGCCACCGCTACTACCAGTTCACCCGATCCGGGCCAAACCGGGAGCATCCCACCTCTAAAGGTAGGTAGGTAGGTAGGTAGGTAGGTAGGTAGGTAGGTAGGTAGGGAGAGAGAGAGAGAGAGAGATGATGGATGGATGGATGGATGGATGGATGGATGGATGGATGGATGGATGATAGAGATAGGTAGGTAGGTAGGTAGGTAAGTAGGTAGGTAGGGAGGGAGGGAGGGAGGGAGGGAGAGAGAGAGATTATGGATGGATGGGTGGGTGGATGGATGGATGGATGGATGGATGGATGGATGGATGATAGAGATAGGTAGGTAGGTAGGTAGGTAGGTAGGTAGGTAGGTAGGTAGGGAGAGAGAGAGATGATGGATGGATGGATGGATGGATGGATGGATGAATGGATGGATGGATGGATGGATCGATGGATGGATGATAGATAGAGATAGGTATGTAGGTAGGCAGGCAGGCAGGCAGATAGATAATAGGTAAATAGGTAGGTAGGTAGGTAGGTAGGTAGGTAGGTAGGTAGATAGATAGATAGATAGATAGATAGATAGATAGGTAGATAATGATAGATAGATAGATAGATAGATAGATAGATAGATAGATAGATAGATAGATAGATAGATAGATAGATAGATAGATAGATAGATAGTAGGTAGGTAGATAATGATAGATAGATAGATAGATAGATAGATAGATAGATAGATAGATAGATAGATAGATAGATAGATAGATAGATAGATAGATAGATAGATGATAGATAGATAGATAGATAGATAGATAGATAGATAGATAGATAGATAGATAGATAGATAGATAGATAGGGGCCTAGCTATATGCGAGACCGTCTCCTGCCCCATACATCCCTGCGACCGATCCGCTCCCACAGAGAGGGCCTTCTCAGGGTGCCGTCGGCCAGGCAATGCCGGTTGGCGGCGCCCAGGGGAATGGCCTTCTCTGTGGCGGGCCCTACCCTCTGGAACAACCTGCCCCCCGAACTACGCACCATCTCTGACCTCCGCCTTTTCCGCCAGCGTCTTAAGACACACCTATTTCAACAAGCCAGCCTTGCATAACCTCCCGTTCCTGATTGTTTTCGTTATAAATTTTAATTAGGGAATTTTATATTGGTTTTAGCACAGGGTAAGGGTTTAATTGGTTTTTAATTAACGGTATTTTGTATATTTGTATTGTTTTTAATTTTCCTGTGCGCCGCCCTGGGTCCTTTTTTAGGAGAAGGGCGGGATATAAATTCGAATAAAAAAAATAAAAAAATAAAAATAAAGATAGACAGACAGACAGACATCTCCAGTCAAGACAAAATGAGTAGTTTGTCTATTTTTTCCACTCAGTAGCCCCAGAACTAGGAGCAAATCTCTATATAACATCTGCCTTAAGAATAGCTCAACACAGATTATTGCGAACACTATTAAGCCTACCCTCCAGGTTAATTGAGAAGCTCTTCCTTTCATCCGAATGGGTTGCTCTGCGCCATTAATTGGAAGAACGTTGCAACAACAGGACAAACCTTACAGGGCTCTACAAGGGAAAGGAATTGGAAGATGGGCGTCTCCTTCAGAGTTTACAGACAGTCCTCCTACGGGTCCTGGTTACTTGAGAGACCGCCTCCTACCACATTCCTCCCTTCGACCTGTCCGCTCTCACAGAGTGGGCCTTCTCAGGGTGCCGTCAGCCGGTCTTTGCCGACTGGCGACCCACAGGGGAAGAGCCTTCTCTGCGGCGGGTCCGACACTCTGGAACGACATCCCCCCCGATATCCGTACCATCACGGACCTACGACTCTTCCATCGGATGGTAAAAGCTCATTTCTTTCGTCTTGCCGGCCTGACATAGATTAGGGACTATTTTACAATACAATAGCAGAGTTGGAAGGGACCTTGTAGGTCTTCTAGTCCAACCCCCTGCATGGGCAGGAATCTTATACCATTTCAGACAAATGGCTGTCTAACATCTTTTTAAAGACTTCCAGGGTTGGGGCATTCACAACTGCTGGAGGCAAGCTGTTCCAGAGGTTAATTGTTCTTACTGTTAGGAAGTTTCTCCTTAGTTCTAAGTTGCTTCTCTCCTTGGTTAGTTTCCACCCATTGCTCCTTGTCCTGCCCCCAGGTGCCTTGGAGAAAAGTTTGACTCCCTCTTCTTTGTGGCACCCTCTGAGATATCGGAACACTGCTATCATGTCTCCCCTGGTCCTTCTCTTCATCAAACTAGACATACCCAGCTCCTGCAGCCGTTCTTCATATGTCTTAGTCTCCTGTCCTCTAATCATCTTGGTTGCTCTTCTTTGCACTCTTTCCAGAGTCTCCACGTCTTTTCTACATCGTGGCGACCAAAACTGTATGCAGTATTCCAAGTGTGGCCTTACCAAGGCACTATACAGTGGCATTAACACTTCACGCGATCTAGATTCTATCCCTCTGTTGATGCAGCCTAGAACTGTGTTGGCTTTTTTGGCAGCTGCTGCACACTGCTGGCTCATATTTAAATGGTTGTCCACTAGGATTCCGAGATCCCTCTCACAGTTGCTACTATTGAGCAAGGTACCACCTATACTGTACTTGTGCATTTGGTTTTTCTTGCCTATATGTAGGATCTTACTTTTTTCACAATTGAATTTCATTTTATTAGACAGTGCCCAATGTTCAAGTTTGTCTAGATCCTTCTGTATCTTAAGCCTATCTTCTGGAGTGTTGGCTATTCCTGCCAGCTTGGTGTCGTCTGCGAATTTGATGAGTTCCCCATTTATCCCCTCATCCAAATCGTTGATGAAGATGTTAAAGAGTACTGGGCCTAAAACAGAGCCTTGGGGGACTCCACTGCATACTTCCTTCCATGTAGATGCAGTTCCATTGAGGACTACACGTTGAGTGCGGTTGGTCAGCCAGTTACGAATCCATTTGGTGGTGGTGCTGTCTAACCCACAATTTTCTACTTTATCTAATAGTAGGTTATGGTCTACTTTATCAAATGCCTTACTGAAGTCCAGGTAAATTATATCAACAGCATTCCTCTGGTCCACTGATTTTGTTACTTTGTCAAAGAATGCAATTAGATTCGTCTGGCATGATCTGTTTTTGACAAACCCATGTTGGCTTTTGGCTATTACTTTGTTTGCTTCTAGGTGTTCACTTATTTGTTGTTTAATTATCTTTTCCAGAATCTTTCCTGGTATTGAGGTCAGGCTGATGGGTCTATAGTTTCCTGGATCTGTTTTTTTCCCTTTTTTGAAGATGGGAACCACATCTGCTCTTTTCCAGTCTTCTGGCAGTTCCCCGGTGCTCCAGGATCTCTGAAAGATACAGTTCAGTGGTTCTGAGATCTCGTCTGCCAGTTCCTTCAGAACCCTGGGGTGTAATCCATCCGGTCCTGGTGATTTGAACTCGTCCAGGGCAGACAGGTGCTCACTTACCATTTTCTTCCCTATTTCAACTTGTGTTCCTAATCTGATATTTGTGGTGCTGTTTCAGATTAGGAACACAAGTTGAAATAGGGAAGAAAATGGTAAGTGAGCACCTGTCTGCCCTGGACGAGTTCAAATCACCAGGACCGGTGACCATAACCATAAATAACAAATTTTAATTTGTTATTTATGGTTTTAACTATTTATTCAATTTTAGCACAGCTGTATTGGTTTAATTGTTTTTTAAATTTTGTATATTGTGGGTTTTTATCTTTCTGTGCACCGCCCTGAGTCCCTTTTTGGTGAAGAGGGCGGTATATAAATTGAAACTAAACTAAATTAAACTAAACTAAACTTATGATCACCATGGAACCCAAAATTTCTCTTGCAAAGCGCCACAGTTGTTAAGTGAGCTTTGCCCCATTTTACAACCTTTCTCGCCGCGGTTGTTACGTGAGTCGCTGCAGTTGTTAAATTAGTGACGTGGTTGTTAAGTGAATCAGGCTTCCCCATTGTCAGAAGGTTGCAAAAGGGGATCCCCTGCCACAAAGACGAGGGGCGGGGGGTCCACCTTTGTCCAAAGCACCTGAGGGCAGAGGACAAGAAACAATGGGTGGAAACTAATCAAGGAGTGAAGCAACCTGGAACTAAGGCCAAACTAAGGCCAAACTAAGGCCAACTAAGGAACTAACCTGGAACTAAGGCCAGTGAGGACAATTAACCAGTGGAACAGCTGGCACATCTGTGGAAACCTGAATCTCAAAGCTTCCCGATTTTCCCCACCCAGTTGAAAGTTCAAGATCTTGCCTCCACGCCCACAAGTCCATCCCGTGGTCCAATCTCCCACTGCCACGCTGGCATTTCCACCCATCTAGTTCCGGTCAGGTGCAGAGACAAAGGATGACCTTGGGGCTTCTAGAAAGGAATGTTTTATTTTGACAACAACACATTCTGCTCCTTACTATTCCACCCTCCCATTTCCCCATTAATGAAACAGCATAGTAAAATAAGAGAGAGCCTGGCAGGCCAAAGATCCTAAAAGGAATATGACTGCTGGCCTGTCATCTCCTGCTTAAGGAAGGGTTGGACTAGATACAGGGGTCTCCAACCTTTGCAACTTTAAGTCTGAAGGACTTCAGCTCCCAGACTTCTCCAGCCAGCTTTGCTGGCTGGAGAAGTCTGGGAGCTGAAGTCCTTCAGACCTAAAGTTGCAAAGGTTGGAGACCCCTGGACTAGATCTCCAAAAGTCCCTTCCAAGTCTGTTACTCTGTTTTACTTGGTACAAGGCCGAGTTGGTTATGGCAGCTCCTGTTTTCAGGGATTTCTGCTCATCCCACCAGATGGGGCAGATTAGTCATGCTCCAGATGTCCTCCTTGGAAACATCTCTGCAGGTGTTGGAGGGGTGCCTTCTCGGTGGGACAGCCTTCCCCTCTGTGGAACAGCCTCCCACCCCTCTCCCCCACCCCAGAGATCTGAATGGCCCTGGATCTGTTGACCTTCTGAAAGGCTTCCAAACTTTAGTGAATTTGAAGATTATCCTCACGATGCCGCCTCCACTTTGGTATTTTTCCATTTTCCATTTCTTCTATTGCTGTATTTGTACTTAAGCTGTTTTTATTATTTTGCATTTCTTAGCTGCCCGGAGTTATTTGCTGAGGATGACCTTATAAATTTCCTTTAAAAAAATAATAATGTTTCAACCAAGCATTAAGACAATGCTCCTGAAATGTAAGGTGTTTTTTTTAAATGCTTCTCTCCTGTGAAAGAGACTTTTGAAGAGGCTGGATGGTCAACCTTTAAGCATGATTGACGTATCAGACCTAATCTTCTCTCTTTTGGTAGAGACTTTTCAAGAGGACGGATGGTGAGGGTTTAAGTATGATTGGCATCCAGAGGGTTAGATCAGAATAACAGAGTTGGAAGGGACTTTGGAGGTCTTCTAGTCCAGCCCACTGGTCCAGCAGGCAACCCTACACCGTTTCAGACAAATCTGAAGGCTAACATGTCCTGTGAATGCAAACTGAGATGTTTCTCTTTGGCTGCAAACTTATGAGAAAGGAAGATTTGAACATCCTATTTTTCCCCCCTTTTCATTTCTGTGACCTTCCTTAAAAGGGTTTAGAACAGAACAGAACAGAATAGAATAGAAATTTAGATTAGATTAGATTAGATTAGATTAGGTTAGGGTTAGGGTTAGGGTTAGGGTTAGGGTTAGGGTTAGAACAGAATAGAATAGAAATATAGATTAGATTAGATTAGATTAGATTAGATTAGATTAGGTTAGGGTTAGGGTTAGGGTTAGAACAGAATAGAATAGAAATATAGATTAGATTAGATTAGATTAGATTAGATTAGATTAGGTTAGGGTTAGGGTTAGGGTTAGAACAGAATAGAATAGAAATATAGATTAGATTAGATTAGATTAGGTTAGGGTTAGGGTTAGGGTTAGGGTTAGGGTTAGAACAGAATAGAATAGAAATATAGATTAGATTAGATTAGATTAGATTAGATTAGGTTAGGGTTAGGGTTAGGGTTAGGGTTAGGGTTAGGGTTAGAACAGAATAGAATAGAAATATAGATTAGATTAGATTAGATTAGATTAGATTAGGTTAGGGTTAGGGTTAGGGTTAGGGTTAGGGTTAGGGTTAGGGTTAGGGTTAGAACAGAATAGAATAGAAATATAGATTAGATTAGATTAGATTAGATTAGATTAGGTTAGGGTTAGGGTTAGGGTTAGGGTTAGGGTTAGGGTTAGGGTTAGAACAGAATAGAATAGAAATATAGATTAGATTAGATTAGATTAGATTAGATTAGGTTAGGGTTAGGGTTAGGGTTAGGGTTAGGGTTAGGGTTAGGGTTAGGGTTAGAACAGAATAGAATAGAAATATAGATTAGATTAGATTAGATTAGATTAGATTAGGTTAGGGTTAGGGTTAGGGTTAGGGTTAGGGTTAGGGTTAGAACAGAATAGAATAGAAATATAGATTAGATTAGATTAGATTAGATTAGGTTAGGGTTAGGGTTAGGGTTAGGGTTAGGGTTAGGGTTAGGGTTAGGGTTAGGGTTAGGGTTAGAACAGAATAGAATAGAAATATAGATTAGATTAGATTAGATTAGATTAGGTTAGGGTTAGGGTTAGGGTTAGGGTTAGGGTTAGGGTTAGGGTTAGGGTTAGAACAGAATAGAATAGAAATATAGATTAGATTAGATTAGATTAGATTAGGTTAGGGTTAGGGTTAGGGTTAGGGTTAGGGTTAGGGTTAGAACAGAATAGAATAGAAATATAGATTAGATTAGATTAGATTAGATTAGGTTAGGGTTAGGGTTAGGGTTAGAACAGAATAGAATAGAAATATAGATTAGATTAGATTAGATTAGATTAGATTAGATTAGGTTAGGGTTAGGGTTAGGGTTAGGGTTAGGGTTAGGGTTAGGGTTAGGGTTAGGGTTAGGGTTAGGGTTAGGGTTAGAACAGAATAGAATAGAAATATAGATTAGATTAGATTAGATTAGATTAGGTTAGGGTTAGGGTTAGGGTTAGGGTTAGGGTTAGGGTTAGGGTTAGAACAGAATAGAATAGAAATATAGATTAGATTAGATTAGATTAGATTAGATTAGGTTAGGGTTAGGGTTAGGGTTAGGGTTAGGGTTAGGGTTAGGGTTAGGGTTAGAACAGAATAGAATAGAAATATAGATTAGATTAGATTAGATTAGATTAGATTAGGTTAGGGTTAGGGTTAGGGTTAGGGTTAGGGTTAGGGTTAGAACAGAATAGAATAGAAATATAGATTAGATTAGATTAGATTAGATTAGGTTAGGGTTAGGGTTAGGGTTAGGGTTAGGGTTAGGGTTAGGGTTAGGGTTAGGGTTAGAACAGAATAGAATAGAAATATAGATTAGATTAGATTAGATTAGATTAGGTTAGGGTTAGGGTTAGGGTTAGGGTTAGGGTTAGGGTTAGGGTTAGGGTTAGGGTTAGGGTTAGGGTTAGGGTTAGGGTTAGGGTTAGGGTTAGGGTTAGAACAGAATAGAATAGAAATATAGATTAGATTAGATTAGATTAGGTTAGGGTTAGGGTTAGGGTTAGGGTTAGAACAGAATAGAATAGAAATATAGATTAGATTAGATTAGATTAGATTAGATTAGGTTAGGGTTAGGGTTAGGGTTAGGGTTAGGGTTAGGGTTAGGGTTAGGGTTAGGGTTAGAACAGAATAGAATAGAAATATAGATTAGATTAGATTAGATTAGATTAGATTAGGTTAGGGTTAGGGTTAGGGTTAGGGTTAGAACAGAATAGAATAGAAATATAGATTAGATTAGATTAGATTAGATTAGGTTAGGGTTAGGGTTAGGGTTAGGGTTAGGGTTAGGGTTAGAACAGAATAGAATAGAAATATAGATTAGATTAGATTAGATTAGATTAGATTAGGTTAGGGTTAGGGTTAGGGTTAGGGTTAGGGTTAGGGTTAGGGTTAGAACAGAACAGAATAGAAATATAGATTAGATTAGATTAGATTAGATTAGATTAGGTTAGGGTTAGGGTTAGGGTTAGGGTTAGGGTTAGGGTTAGGGTTAGGGTTAGGGTTAGGGTTAGGGTTAGGGTTAGGGTTAGGGTTAGGGTTAGGGTTAGGGTTAGGGTTAGGGTTAGGGTTAGGGTTAGAACAGAATAGAATAGAAATATAGATTAGATTAGATTAGATTAGATTAGGTTAGGGTTAGGGTTAGGGTTAGGGTTAGGGTTAGGGTTAGGGTTAGAACAGAACAGAATAGAAATATAGATTAGATTAGATTAGATTAGATTAGATTAGGTTAGGGTTAGGGTTAGGGTTAGGGTTAGGGTTAGGGTTAGGGTTAGGGTTAGGGTTAGGGTTAGGGTTAGGGTTAGGGTTAGGGTTAGGGTTAGGGTTAGGGTTAGGGTTAGGGTTAGGGTTAGGGTTAGGGTTAGGGTTAGGGTTAGGGTTAGGGTTAGGGTTAGGTTTAGGTTTAGGGTTAGAACAGAATAGAATAGAAATATAGATTAGATTAGATTAGATTAGATTAGATTAGATTAGGTTAGGGTTAGGGTTAGGGTTAGGGTTAGGGTTAGAACAGAATAGAATAGAAATATAGATTAGATTAGATTAGATTAGATTAGATTAGGTTAGGGTTAGGGTTAGGGTTAGGGTTAGGGTTAGGGTTAGAACAGAATAGAATAGAAATATAGATTAGATTAGATTAGATTAGATTAGATTAGGTTAGGGTTAGGGTTAGGGTTAGGGTTAGGGTTAGGGTTAGGGTTAGGGTTAGGGTTAGGGTTAGAACAGAACAGAATAGAAATATAGATTAGATTAGATTAGATTAGATTAGATTAGGTTAGGGTTAGGGTTAGGGTTAGGGTTAGGGTTAGGGTTAGGGTTAGGGTTAGGGTTAGGGTTAGGGTTAGGGTTAGGGTTAGGGTTAGGGTTAGGGTTAGGGTTAGGGTTAGGGTTAGGGTTAGGGTTAGGGTTAGGGTTAGGGTTAGGGTTAGGGTTAGGGTTAGGGTTAGGGTTAGAACAGAATAGAATAGAAATATAGATTAGATTAGATTAGATTAGATTAGATTAGATTAGATTAGATTAGGTTAGGGTTAGGGTTAGGGTTAGGGTTAGGGTTAGGGTTAGAACAGAATAGAATAGAAATATAGATTAGATTAGATTAGATTAGATTAGGTTAGGGTTAGGGTTAGGGTTAGGGTTAGGGTTAGGGTTAGGGTTAGAACAGAATAGAATAGAAATATAGATTAGATTAGATTAGATTAGATTAGATTAGGTTAGGGTTAGGGTTAGGGTTAGGGTTAGGGTTAGGGTTAGGGTTAGGGTTAGGGTTAGGGTTAGAACAGAACAGAATAGAAATATAGATTAGATTAGATTAGATTAGATTAGGTTAGGGTTAGGGTTAGGGTTAGGGTTAGGGTTAGGGTTAGGGTTAGGGTTAGGGTTAGGGTTAGGGTTAGGGTTAGGGTTAGGGTTAGGGTTAGGGTTAGGGTTAGGGTTAGGGTTAGGGTTAGGGTTAGGGTTAGGGTTAGGGTTAGGGTTAGGGTTAGGGTTAGGGTTAGAACAGAATAGAATAGAATAGAAATATAGATTAGATTAGATTAGATTAGATTAGATTAGATTAGATTAGATTAGGTTAGGGTTAGGGTTAGGGTTAGGGTTAGGGTTAGGGTTAGGGTTAGGGTTAGAACAGAACAGAATAGAAATATAGATTAGATTAGATTAGATTAGATTAGATTAGGTTAGGGTTAGGGTTAGGGTTAGGGTTAGGGTTAGGGTTAGGGTTAGGGTTAGGGTTAGGGTTAGGGTTAGGGTTAGGGTTAGGGTTAGGGTTAGGGTTAGGGTTAGGGTTAGGGTTAGGGTTAGAACAGAATAGAATAGAAATATAGATTAGATTAGATTAGATTAGATTAGATTAGATTAGATTAGATTAGGTTAGGGTTAGGGTTAGGGTTAGGGTTAGGGTTAGAACAGAACAGAATAGAAATATAGATTAGATTAGATTAGATTAGATTAGGTTAGGGTTAGGGTTAGGGTTAGGGTTAGGGTTAGGGTTAGGGTTAGGGTTAGGGTTAGGGTTAGGGTTAGGGTTAGGGTTAGGGTTAGGGTTAGGGTTAGGGTTAGGGTTAGGGTTAGGGTTAGGGTTAGAACAGAATAGAATAGAAATATAGATTAGATTAGATTAGATTAGATTAGATTAGATTAGATTAGGTTAGGGTTAGGGTTAGGGTTAGGGTTAGGGTTAGGGTTAGGGTTAGGGTTAGGGTTAGGGTTAGGGTTAGGGTTAGGGTTAGGGTTAGGGTTAGGGTTAGAACAGAATAGAATAGAAATATAGATTAGATTAGATTAGATTAGATTAGATTAGATTAGAAATCGGAATAAAATAGATATTGGAATAGAATAGAATAGATATTGGAATGGAACGGAACAGAACGGAACGGAACGGAACAGAACAGAACAGAATAGAAATATAGATTAGATTAGATTAGATTAGATTAGATTAGATTAGATTAGATTAGTTTAGGTTAGGGTTAGGGTTAGGGTTAGGGTTAGGGTTAGGGTTAGGGTTAGGGTTAGAACAGAACAGAATAGAATAGAAATATAGATTATTAGATTAGATTAGAATAGTATAGTATAGTATAGTATAGTATAGTATGGTATGGTATGGTATGGTATGGTATGGTATGGTATGGAATGGAATGGAATGGAATGGAATGGAATGGAATGGAATGGAATGGAATAGAATAGAATTCGGAATAAAATAATATTGAAATAAAATAGAATAGATATCGGAATGGAACGGAACAGAACGGAACGGAACAGAACAGAACAGATCAGAATAGAATAGAATTCTTTATTGGCTTAGTGTGATTGGACACACAAGGAATTTGTCTTTGGTGCCTTTGCTCTCAGTATACCTAAAAAGACAAGATTCATTCATCAAAAATCATAAGATACAACACATAGTGATAGTCATAAATTACTAATAAGTAACTACTAACCCTTAACAGGGTTTCTCCCTATTGCAAGGATGGTTTGCATCAGAACAGAATAACACAGTTAGAAGGGACCTTGGAGGTCTTCTAATCCAACCCCCTGCTCATGCAAAAACCCCTACACCCATGATGATGAACCTATGGCACACATGCCACAGGTGGCACACAGGTGGAGTTATATTTGGTGGGACGCCAGCTGTCGGCTCCGGCCCAGATGTGCGTGCTAGATAGCTACTTTTTCGCCCTTCCAGAGGGCCAGTGGAGGCCGTTTTCACCCTCCCCAGGCTTCAGGAAAGCCTCCGGCGCCTGGGGAGGTGTCGTGCAAACATGCGCAGGGGAGGGAGGCAAGCATGCATGCGCAGGTGGGCGGGGAGGATTGAGTAGGCACACATGCGTGTGCAATAGTGTGCACGTGCGCACAATTTTGGCATGTCGTAAGAAAAAGGTTCATCGTCACTGCCCTATAACATTTCAGACAAATGGTTGTCCAATCTCTTCCCAATTTCACAATCTTCTTTGTGGCACACACTTAGATATTGAACCACTGGGTTGCTCAACCTTAGCAACTTTAAGAAGTGTGGATTTCAATTAAAACAGGGGTCTCCAACCTTTGCAACTTTAAGTCTGAAGGACTTCAGCTTCCAGACTTTTCCAGCCAGCAAAGCTGGCTGGAGAAGTCTGGGAGCTGAAGTCCTTCAGACTTAAAGTTGCAAAGGTTGGAGACCCCTGAATTAAAACACCAGCTCTGGACTTCAGCTCTGGGAGCTAAATTCCATTCTTCTTAAAATTGCTACCGTTGAGAAGTATAGAATAGGCTTGGCTCGGCTCGGCTCGGCCAGGCCAGGCTAGGCTAGGCTCTTAGGTATCCCCGGGGTGGTCTGTTGTATCTTTGAATGGTCGTAAGTGGAGGACCACTTGAATGGAGGACTTAAATATAGTTTCACTCCCTGGGAATCAATGATTTCCCTTAACTTCCAGATGTTCTTCTAGACGGATGTTTTTTCAAACTTGCAACTTTGAGATGGGCGGACTTCAACTCTCAGCCTGCTGAAGTGGAGCATCCTGGGAGTTGAAAATCCACCCATCTTAAAGTTGCCAAGTTTGAAAACCTCTGTATAACCTTCACTGAAAGTCGCTGGCCGTCACACCGGGCTTCATGTTCCTCCCTTATAGCAGCTGCCAATTTTGTGTGGAGGTAGTCCTACCCACTTAAATGTCAAACGAAGAGTAACGATTCCTTCAGGCTGAAATGCCAATATCCATACATTAAACAGGGCAGGCAAAGACTCATCTGTTTAAATTCAGAGGACTGTATTTCAAAGGTACAGTATAGACCTCCCCTAGGGTGAAATGTATCCTTCTTGAGCGTCTAAATGTCTAAATTGAGAATAGAATGGAATGGAATGGAATGGAATGGAATGGAATGGAATTAGAATTAGAATTAGAATTAGAATTAGAATTAGAATTAGAATTAGAATTGAATGGAATTGGAATTGGAATTGGAATTAGAATTAGAATTGGAATTGGAATTGGAATGGAATGGAATGGAATGGAATAGAATATATGGAATGGAATGGATTAGAATTAGAATTAGAATTAGAATTAGAATTAGAATTGAATTGGAATTGGAATTGGAATGGAATGGAATAGAATATATGGAATGGAATGGATTAAAATTAGAATTAGAATTAGAATTGAATGGAATTGGAATTGGAATTGGAATGGAATGGAATGGAATAGAATATATGGAATGGAATGGATTAGAATTGGAATTGGAATTGGAATTGAATGGAATTGGAATTGGAATTGGAATGGAATGGAATGGAATAGAATATATGGAATGGAATGGAATAGAATGGAATGGAATGGATTAGAATTAGAATTAGAATTAGAATTAGAATTAGAATTGGAATTGGAATTGGAATGGAATGGAATTGGAATTGGAATTGGAATTGGAATGGAATAAGAACGGAACGGAACGGAACAGAACAGAACAGAACAGAATAGAATAAGGTGTTGTAGAGAATGGAATGGAATAGAGGAATAAAATGGAATGGAATGGAATAAAAGATTTAGAAGGAACCTTGGAGGTCTTCTAGTCCAACCCCCTGCTCAAACAGGAAACCCTATACCACTGGTGTCAAACTCAAGGTCCGGGGGATGGATCCGGCCCATGGGGTGCAGCTAGAAACAAAGCTTGGGAACCCATTTTTGCTGCCAAAGGCGCCACTGACATAAGTTGAGATAGCCACGCCCACCTTGGCCACACCGACTCTGACCCCCAAAGTCAAACACAACCCTGAAGCGACCCTCAATGACATCGAGTTTGACACCCCTGCCCTATGCCACTTCAAACAAACGTTCGTCCAATCTCTTCTTAAAAACTTCCAGTGTTAGAGTATTCACACGAGGGTTGCCATTTTGGTCAGGAATGCATTGCTTGGAAGCAAATCTCCCTAAAATCAGACAGAATAACAGACTAGGATTGCATTGGGCTTTTGGGCCGCAGCCACACACTGCTGACCCATATTTAAGTAGTTGTCCACTAGGACTCCGAAATCCCTCTCCCTGCTGTTGAGCAAGATACCACCTATTCTATGCCTGTGCATTTGTTTTTCTTGCCTAAGTGTAAAATCTTACTTTCTTTAACCACTAAATTGCATTTTGTTGCATAGGGCCCAGTATCTGTCTCTTACAACTACTTAATACTACTTTTATAAGGCCTTGGTAAGGCCACACCTGGAATACGGCATCCAGTTTTTGTCACCACGATGTAGAAAAGATGTGGAGACTCTAGAAAGAGTGCAGAGAAGAGCAACAAAGATGATTAAGAAATTTCCTGACAGAACAATTAACCTCTGGAACAGCTTGCCTCCAGAAGTTGTGAATGCCCCAACCCTGGAAGTCTTTAAGAAGATGTTAGATAGCCATTTGTCTGAAATGGTATAAGGTTCCTGCCCACGCAGGGGGTTGGACTAGAAGACCTACAAGGTCCCTTCCAACTTTGCTATTGTATTGTATTGTATTATTGATTAGGGGACTGGAGGCTAAAACATATGAAGGAGGGTTGCAGGAACTGGGTATGTCTAGTTTAATAAAAAGAAGGATTAGGGGAGACATGATAGCAGTCTTCCAATATCTCAGGGGTTGCCACAAAGAAGAGGGAGTCAATCTATTCTCCAAAGCACCTGAGGGCAGGACAAGAAGCAATGGGTGGAAACTAAAAAAGGAGAGAAGCAACTTAGAATTGAGGAGAAATTTCCTGACACATAGAACAATGAATCAGTGGAACAGAAGTTGCCTCCAGAAGTTGTGAACGCCCCAACACTGCAAGTCTTTAAGAAGATGTTGGATAGCCATTTGTCTGAAATGATAGACAGGGGATTGGACTAGAAGACCTCCAAGGTCCCTTCCAACTCTGCTATTCTATTCTATTCTATTCTATTCTGTTCTGTTCTGTTCTGTTCTGTTCTGTTCTATTCTATTGCATTGTATTGCATTGCATTGCATTGTATTCCATTGTATTGCATTGCATTGTATTCCATTGTATTGCATTGCATTGCATTGTATTCCATTGTATTGCATTGCATTGCATTGTATTCCATTGTATTGCATTGTATTGCATTGTATTACTATCTTCTAAAGCAGTGATGGCTAACCTTTTCATTGCTGCTTGCCAAAAGCATGTGCACATGCACCCACACCCATAATGCAATGTGTGTGTGTGCCCCCACACACCTCGCCCCTGTGTGTGACCCTTCCTGTGTGTCCCACTCCCTGCGCATGCACACATGAACCCCCGCCCATGCAGGTGTGCCTCCCGCAAGCGCCTCACTCCCTGCGCATGCATAGCAGAGACCCAAAACCAGCCGGTCGGCAGGAGGAGCACATGCATGCGTGGTGGAGCTGAGCTGGGGTGTAAGATTTGTGTGTTCACAGAGAGGGCTCTGTGTGCCACCTTGGCATGCGTGCCATAGGTTCACCATCACGGTTCTACAGTGTTGGCTGAATTCTCCCAGGTTTGTGTCATCTACAAATCTGATGAGTTCCCCCTTCTATCCCCTCATGTCAATCACTTATGAAGGTGTCAATTGAAGGATTGATTGATTAATACTGGTATTTAATCAATTCACTGAACTGGATTATGAAATATTGTGAAATGTTGGGTGCCCCAACTCTGGAGGTTTTTTAAAGAAGAGATTGGACAACCATTTGTATGCGATGGTGTAGGGTTTCCTGATTGAGCAGGGGGTTGGACTAGAAGACCTTCAAGGTCCCTTCCGACTCTGTTATTCTGTTCTATTCTGTTCTGTTCTATTTCAATTTGGAATGAATATTATTGTAACATTATTGTTCCCCCAGGTTTACTACAACTCATTCACCCTCTATCTCTGTCTCTCTGTCTCTCTCTCTCCCTCCCTCCCTCCCTCTCCATCTCTCCCTCCCTCTCCATCTCTCCCCGTATATATATATAGAGAGAGAGAATACAATACAGTACAGTACAGTACAGTACAGTACAATACAATACAATACAATACAATACAATACAATACAATACAATACAATACAATACAATACAATACAACACAACACAACACAATACAATACAATAGCAGAGTTGGAAGGGACCTTGGAGGTCTTCTGGTCCAACCCCCTGCCTAGGCAGGAAGCCCTATACCATTTCAGACAAATGGCTGTCCAACATCTTCTTGAAGACTTGCAGTGTTGGAGCATTCACAACTTCTGGAGGCAAGTTGTTCCACTGATTAATTGTCCTCACTGTCAGGAAATTTCTCCTCAGTTCTAAGTTGCTTAGACAGAGAGAGAGAGTCAGAGACAGAGAGAGACAGAGAGAGTCAGAGACAGAGAGAATATATGTATATAATAAATATAAATAGCATTCTCCAAAATTGCTGTAGTAAGGGAACCTTCTTCCAGATTTTGTTTAGTCAATAAGGCTAATTGTAAACTTATTTTTTCAGGGGTGGATTTGATGTTTTCTCAATAAGAAAAAAAGAAAAACAAAGTGCCTTTGGCAGTTCAAGAAGAAATGGAATCAGTTATTGTTGTTGCTACTGGATCTTTTATTGCTCTAAAAGCAGACAAATATCTCTTGTTACATTCCCTCTGGAAAAATTGGCAAACCACACACTGTTTGAGTTTCTGGTACTCTGGTTTCTGGATCGCCTCTCAGATCAAAAAAGACCCTCTTCTCTCCCCAAAACCAGCTCACATTTTTATTCTGCCTTTGCTAAGCTACCATTCAAGAGAAAAATAAGCCATTTATAATCTTATTTTCAGGAGCTGGTTCTCCAAAGTCCATTGGTATTGTTAGTTGCGAAGACATGTCCAACCCATCACAAACCCACGGACAATGTTCCTCCAGGCCTTCTTATCCTCTACCATCCTCTGGAGTCCATTTAAGCTCATACCGACTATTTCAGTGACTCCATCCAGCCACCTCATTCTCTGCCGTCCCCTTCTTCTTTTGCTCTCCATCGTTCCCAGCATGAGGCTCTTCTCCAGGGAGTCCTTCCTTCTCCTTAGGTGGCCAAAGTCTTTAAGTTTCCTCTTCAGGATCTGGCCTTCTAAAGAGCAGTCAGGGTTGATCTCCTGTAGGACTGGCCAGTTGGATGGCCTTGCAGTCCAAGGGACTCAATGCAGGAGTCTTCTCCAGCACCAGAGTTCAAAGGCCTCCATTCTTTGGTGCTCAGACTTCCTTATGGTCCAACTTTCACAGCCTTACATTGCAACTGGGAAAAGCATAGCAAAGCTGGCTGGAGAAATCTGGGAGCTGAGGTCCTTCAGACTTAAAGTTGCAAAGGTTGGGGACCCCTGATATAAAGGACAGATCCAGATCTTTGTCCAGGATTTATTTACAGGTAGTCCTCAACTTATGATCACACTTTTGTCCACAATTTCTGTTGCTAAGCAAGACAGTTGTTAAGTGAATGTTGTCCCTACACCATTTCTGACAAATGGCAGTCCAAACTCTTCTTGAAAGCCTCCAGTGATGAAGCTCCCACAACTTCCAAAGGCAACTTCTGCTCTATTGCTTGATAGTTCTGACTGTCAGAAAATTTTCTTCTTATTTCTAGGCTGAATCTCTCCTTGCTCAGATTCCATCCATTATTCCTTGTCTGGCCTTCAGGTACTTTGGAAAGTAGGTTGAGCCCTTCCTATCTGTGGCAGCCCCTCAGATATGAATATTGGGCGCTATCTAACAAAACGAAATTCAATGGTGAAAAAAAGAAGGTTGTACATTTAGGCAAGAAAAACCAAATGCACAGGTACAGTATAGGTGGCACCTCGCTCAAGAGCAGTAACTGTGAGGGTGATCTTGGCGTCCTAGTGGACAACTATTTAAATATGAGCCAGCAGTGTACAGCAGCTGCCAAAAAAGCCAACACAGTTCTAGGCTGCATAAACAGAGAGATAGAATCAAGATCACATGAAGAGTTAATACCACTTTATAATGCCTTGGTGAGGTTACACCTGGAATACTGCATCCAGTTTTGGTCACCAGAATGTAAAAATGGTGTGGAGACTCTAAAAAGAGTGCAGAGAAGAGCAACAAAGAGGATTAGGGGACTGGAGGCTAAAACGTATGAAGAACGGCTGCAGGAACTAGGTATGTCTAGTTTAAAGAAAATAAAGACTAGGGGAGACATGATAGCAGTCTTCCAATATCTCAGAGGCTGCCACAAAGAAGAGGGAGTCAAATTATTCTCCAAAACACCTGAGAATAGAACAAGAAGCAATGGGTGGAAACTAATCATGGAGAGAAGCAACTTAGAACTGAGAAATTTCCTGACAGTGAGAACAATTAATCAGTCAGTTTGCCTCCAGAAGTTGTAAATGCTCCAATACTGCAAGATTTTAAGAAAATGTTGGATAGCCATTTGTCTGGGGTGGTGTAGGGTTTCCTGCCTAAGCAGGGGGTTGGACTAGAAGACCTTCAAGGTCCAACTCTGTTATTCTATTCTCAATATTGCAACACTTCTATCCTGTCTCCCCTGGTCCTTCTCTTCACTAGACTCAGGGCCAAAAGAGATGATCACACTTGGGGTAGGGGGTATAACTTGTTAATTTCCTCATAATGTTATTCCTCACACTTTAATATTCAGACAGTGTTGTTTAAAGGAAAGCATCCTATCAAGTGCCACATCGATTTATTGACATCCCTTAAAAGGCCTCTGAATTTCCTCCCCCCTCCTAGGATAAAGAGAGATGCCAGAGGTGGAATCTATATACCATAGTTTTTGGAGTATTAGAGGCACTGGAGAATTAGACGCACCAAAGTTTTGAAGAGGCAAATTTTAATAAAAAAGTTTTTGCACTCTGCAAACCTCCCCCCAAATGGCCCATTTTTTGCAAAAATGGGCACATTTTTTGTCAAAAAAAAAAAAAAGGGCATGGATAGCCTTTAGGAGACTTATAGAGCAGGGGTCCCCAACCCCCGGGCCGGTGCCGGTCCGTGGCTTGGTAGGAACCGGGCCACAGGGCCGGAGAGGAGGAGGTGGGAGGAGGGGGCAGCCCCCTGGGCAGAGCGCGCAGGAGAGCGCAGGTGCGGCTGTTCACGCCGTTGGAGTGCGTCTCTTCCTCCACCCTCATCGACGGTGGGAGTCTCTCTCATTCACATACAGTCTCTCTCTCACACACACAGTCTCTCTCGCACAGTCTCTCTCCCTCACACACACACAGTCTCTCTCTCATTCACACAGTCTCTCTCTCACACACACAGTCTCTCTCACACAGTCTCTCTCCCTCACACACACACAGTCTCTCTCTCATTCACACAGTCTCTCTCTCTCACACACACACAGTCTCTCTCACACAGTCTCTCTCCCTCACACACACACAGTCTCTCTCTCATTCACACAGTCTCTCTCATTCACACACACACACACAGTCTCTCTCTCACACACACGCACATTTTTCTCTCTCACACACAGAATCTCTCTCTCTCATTCACACACACAGTCTCTCTCTCATTCACATACACACACAGTCTCTCTCACACACACGCACATCTTTCTCTCTCACACACATAATCTCTCTCTCTCATTCACACACACAGTCTCTCTCTCATTCACATACACACACAGTCTCTCTCTCACACACACGCACATCTTTCTCTCTCACACACATAATCTCTCTCTCTCATACACACACAGTCTCTCTCTCTGTCTCACACACAGTCTCTCTCTCTGTCTCACACACAGAGAGAATCTCTCTCTCTCACACACACACAGTCTCTCTCTCTCTCTCTCTCTCTCTCTCACATACACACACACACACACAACCCCCCCTCATGCTTAATAAATCTGGAGTTCCCAGGGTCGGCTGGCGTTAATCCTATAAATAATTCTGATTAAAAAAAATCGATGCCCCCTCCTCCCCCCTCTGTAAAAATCTCCCTCATGGGCTTGTCAGTTGCAGAAGAGATGGATTTAATCTCTCTTTGCCTTTCCTTCTCGACCCACAACATCTGCATTCTCTAGTAGCCGAGTGAGTACCTGCGGCTGAAGGAACCTATTTTACAACAGCGGTTTTTACCTTGGAATGACCTTACAAAAACAACTTCGCCTTGTCTCTTCTGCATCACCGCTCCCAAAGGATTCCCTATATACACCGAAGACTAATTTCAGCACAACGACTGAGTGGTTAGAATTCATGGTGGGTTTTCTCCTTCAGATACACCCTTTGGAAAGCATTTAAGTTTCTCCAGAAATCCAGGGGGAAAGAAGAGAGAGGAACTCAGTATATCTAGGCCAAGGGTGTCAAACTTGATTGCATTGAGGGCCGCATCAGGGTTGTGTTTGGGGGGAGGGTTGGGGGCGCAATGGCCCAGGTGGGCATAGCCAGCTCGACATCACTCATGTCTGGGGCACCTGTGGCGGCCCCAGCACTATGCCATCAAAAACGGGTTGCCGAGCTCCGTTTTTGGCTGCGACAGCCTCCTGCAACCCTCTGCCAGCGAAAATGGAGCTCAGGAGAGCTACATGCTCCATTTTTGCTGGCAGAGACACCATGGACTGGTCCTTCGCTGTTTCCAGGTCGGTCCTGCAGGTCAGATCTAAGCATCCCGTGGGTCAGATCCAGTCCGCGGGCCTTGAGTTCGACACCCTGATCTAAAGAGAAGGACGGGGGGAAGGGGCATGTGAACATGTGGAGGTGAAAGTCTTGCAGGAATTGGCTGTCTAGGAGAACTAGGAGTGACATGATAGCAGCGTTCCGATGTCTCAGGGGCTGCCACAAAGAAGAGGGAGTCAAGCTATTCTCCAAAGCACCTGAAGGCAGGACAAGAAACAATGGATGGAAACCAGGAGTGGATTCCGGCAAGGACTACTACATGCGCAGAACTGAAAAACAAGATGGCGGCACGGAGAACTGGTTCAGAGGCATGGCAGGCCTGGGTCGCTGCCATTCCAGCGACCCAGGCCACCAAACCACTACCGGTTTGGTCGAACTGGTCCAAACCAGTAGGAACTCACCACTGTTGAAAACTAATCACAGAGAGGAGCAACCTAGAAATAAGGAGAAATTTCCTGACAGTCAGAAAAATTAACCCGTGGGACGGCTAGCCTTCAGAGGTTATGGATGCTCCATCACGGGAAGTTTCTAGGAAGAGACTGGACATCCATTTTTCTGAAATAGTATAGGGTCTCAAACAGGGGGTTGGACTAGAACAGGGCTAGGCAAACTGTGGCTCTGGAGCCGCATGTGGTCCTTTCATCCCTCTGCTGCTGCTCCCTGTCCCTGGTCAGCTCCACAATTAATAGGGCTTTCGGTTAGTACAGGTAGAGGAAGCCATGCTAGGAGGAGACTCTATGGTGGGGGGAACCAGTCAGCAGAGGAAAAAGAACACCATGCTAGGAGGAGAGTCTATGGTATGGGAACCAGACTTCTGGTCAGCAGAGGAAAAATGACGCCGCGCTAGGAGGAGACTCTATGGTGGGGGAACCGGACCTCCGGTCAGCAGAGGAAAAAGGATGGCGTGCAAGGAGGAGACTATGGTGGGGGAACCGGACTTCCGATCAGCAGAGGAAAAAGGATGCCAAGCTAGGAGGAGACTCTATGGTGGGGGGAACCAGACTTCCGGTCAGCAGAGGAAAAAGAACGCCGCGCTAGGAGGAGAGTCTATGGTAGGGGAACCGGACTTCCGGTCAGCAGAGAAAAAAGGACGCGCGCTAGGAAGAGACTCTATGGTGGGGGGGGAACCAGACTTATGGTCAGCAGAGGAAAAATGACGCCGTGCTAGGAGGAGACTCTATGGTGGGGGAACCGGACCTCCGGTCTGCAGAGGAAAAAGGATGCCACGCTAGGAGGAGACTCTATGGTGGGGGAACCGGACTTCCGGTCAGCAGAGGAAAAAGGATGCCACGCTAGGAGGAGACTCTATGGTGGGGGAACTGGACCTCCGGTCAGCAGAGGAAAAAGGATGCCACGCTAGGAGGAGACTCTATGGTGGGGGAACCGGACTTCCGGTCAGCAGAGGAAAAAGAATGCTGCGCTAGGAGGAGAGTCTATGGTAGGGGAACTGGACTTCCGGTCAGCAGAGGAAAAAGGATGCCACGCTAGGAGGAGACTCTATGGTGGGGGAACCAGACTTCCGGTCGGCTCCAGAATTGAACGGGAGGCTCTGGTTAGGACCTTTGTGGCTCTTTGACTGTTTAAGATTGCTGATCCCTGGACTAGAAGATCTCTGATCTTCTCCTTTATGCTGTTAAGTGGGAAATTTGTTAAGTGACCCCATTCTTGTCCCATTCTATGATTTTTCTTGCCGCATTGGCGAAGTGAATCACTGCAGTTGTTAATTTAGTAACACCGTTGTTAAGTGAATCTCGTTTCCCCATTGATTTTGCTTGCCAGAAGGTCGCAAAAGGGGATCCTATGACCCCAGGAGGTTGCAAGCGTCATGAACGTGAATCATTTCTCCAGCCTTCGAATGCAAATCATGTGGCCGTGGGGACGGCCCTAAGGGTGGAAAACAGTCATAAGTCACTTTTTTTCAGGGCCGTTGTAACTTCCAATGGTCACTAAGTGAACTGCTGTAAGTCGAGGAACAGCTGTATATTCAGTGGGTTAAGGAATTTGCAGGAATGCAGCCAAAGACATAATTCACTCTCTTGCAAAAATAAATCAATTTTTTAAAGGTCAATTTAAAACAACTGCCAATTTTTGAGAGCCACATGAAAGCATTACATTATAACCGGTATATATACCATCTCTAATTTTATTTTGCTGTGATATAACTTCGCTCAGTTGTATGCTGTCCAAAGTCTACAGATTGGAGTGGGCTGGGAAACCTTTAAATGAACGAATCTTCTTGCTTCAGTGATCCCCAGAATTGTTTACGGTCCACATTTGGAAGGGGGAAAGATATAGTCCACTGGAACCCACGTACTTAAAAAAGTTTCAAAAACTTTATCAAGTTGAAGAAATTGGAGAAGTCATGGTCAAATCAGATAAATATGTATGGGATGATATCTCTTTAGGCTAAATTTAACTCCAAGTAGACATGAAGGAGATAGCTTAAAGCAGCGTTTTTCAACCATGGCAACTTTTGAGATGGGTGGACTTTAACTCCCAGAATTCCAAAGCTTTGCAACGCTTTGCTGGCTGGGGAATTCTGGGAGTTGAAGTCCACTCATCTTAAAGTTGGCATGGTTGAGGAACACTGATAAAAGCATAATGGAAAGATGAGGATAGGGATGAAAACACCATCACCCAAAGTGCCAGAACTAGACGCTCATTATTAATAATTGTTACTTCTTTTGTTGGAAGTTAAAAGACCTCTGACCAGATTTCCTCTGCTTAACAGCCCAGCTGTCAAGCAACCTTAAATAAACATACAATACTAAATCCTAAACTAACATCTCAATGGCCCCATCAAAGAATAGGAATGCATCCTACCCTCCAGCGACACCTCTGTGAGCCTCCGCGATGCTCCAGCTGCTTAGCGGAGCATCACGCAAAGGTCATATGTGCTGTGCGCCTGTGCGGAAGCGCCAAAGACTTCAAATACAGGTAAGGACAACGGATGGGTTGGCCCTCCAGAGCACCATACCGGAACAGTACCCGGTGCTCTGGGCACCGCCTGCAACCTCCCACTGCCTCAACTCCACTGAAGATGCTACCCAGCGTGGTAACGAAATGTTCAGAAACCATCCCACAAGCTTGGAGAACAAACCATTACCCTCCCTCCTACACCCGAGCTACAGATATTCGCCACTATTGCATATCTCTTTGTTCTTGGGAATAAAATAAAACTCCTTTCTCACAGCTCTAGGCCTGAGGGAGGAAGGAGTTAGACAGAATAACAGAGCTGGAAGGGACCTTAGAGTTCATCTATTCCAACCCCCGGCTCAGGCAGGAGACCCTATACCATTTCAGACAAATTGGTTGTCCAATCGCTTCTTGAAATCTTCCAGTGTTGGAGCAGTGACAACTTCTGGTGGCAAGTTGTTCCACTGGCTAATTGTTCTCAGTCTCAGAAAATTCCTCCTTAGTTCTAAGTTGCTTCTCTCCTGGATTAGTTTCCACCCGTTGCTTCTTGTCCTGCCCCCGGGGGCTTTGGAGTATAGATGACAGAGTTGGAAGGGACCTTGCAGGTCATCTAGTCCAACCCCCTACTTTGTTTTTCATTCATTCTTGGGCCACCCCGGCTCACGGAGCCCCAAATTATTCTTCTATCATAATACAAATATGGTACAAATATTTGGGTAACTAATGCAGGAGGAAGGCCGAGACTTCGTCTCCTCGTAGTTTATGTACGATAGACACAGGATAATCTCTGGGCTCCAGTAAACCAGGTTGTCAACAGAAAAAAAAATGTACTAAAACATTTAGAGTGAAAAATGACAGTTTCTCTAATGATCAGCGAGTTTCCTCTTCAATCAATAAAACAGACCAGTAAATCAGCCGTATTAGGTCCAGTGTAACACGATTACCCTGAATTGTATTCCTTCACTTTGCCAAGGATGAATGTCAATGGTTTGACTCAACCAAGGTCCAGGGCTTATTGAAAATAAGAAGCAGGCAATATTTCATGCCACTTTTGCTGATTAAATGGGTACTCTGGCCTATCGTATGTGCCAAGACAAATGCAGGCTGATCAAAACGTCGTTAACCTAAAACATGTTTCATCACCAGCCCTAAACACTATGGATTTATTTGAGGGAGCTGTGAAAAACCTCACAAGGAACTTTACTGGAAAGCTGAGGAAGGCTGTGATATCTAATGCAGTTTTCCCGACTTATATGGGGAGGGGAGGGACCTACAGGTAATGCTACAAGTAGTCCTCGACTACTATCGGTACCGATTTGGAGCACAGGACGTCCTCAGTTTATGACAATCATGGTCACAAATCATGATGGTCATACATCAGGCCACCCACATGACAAATCAGGTTTTACAACATTATTTGCAGGTTTTACAACTTTATTTGCAGTACCCACAACTTCGGAAGGCAAGCTGTTCCACTTATTAATTATTCTGTCAGGAAATTTCTCCTCAGTTCTAAGTTGCTTCTCTCCTGGATTAGTTTCCACCCGTTGCTTCTTGTCCTGCTCCCAGGTGCCTTGGAGAATAGTTTGACTCCCTCTTCTTTGGGGCAACCCCTGAGATATTGGAAGACTGCTATCATGTCTCCCCTGGTCCTTCTCTTCATTAAACTAAACCTACCCAGTTCCAGCAACTGCTCTTCATATGTTTTAGCCTCCAATCCCTCAATCCTGTTTCTTGCTCTTCTCTGCACTCTTTCCAGAGTCTCAACCAGGGAATTCAGCCGGTTCGGGCCGGTTCGGGTGAACCAGATGCTAATTTTACATTTGGTTTGACAAACTGTTAGTTGCAAGGACTGACCGGCACCCCCCACCACAAAACTCCGCCTCTCCCAGCGCCTTTTGGATGCCAGGTAAGTGCAGGGCCCACACAGAGGTTCTGGGAGGGTGAAAAACGGGCCTCACAGAAGTTCCGGAAGTCTGGAAATGGGCCCGTTTCCGACCTCTAGAGCCCGGGAGAGGCCAGTTTTGTCCTCCTGGAGCCTGGAAGAAAGCCTCCGGAGCCTCGGGAAGGTGAAAACCAGAGGTGGGTTGCCAATTTCTTTACTACCAGTCTGTGAGCGCTTCCGTGCATGCTCTCCTGTACACGTGTCATTTCTGTCAGGGGTGGGGTTCCTGCCAGTTCTAGCCTCTCCTATAGAAGAGGTTCCACAAATCTACTGTGCGGTTTAGAACTGGCTCCAGCTCCCTCCCGCCACCCGTCTGCCCATCATCAAGAGGAAGAGCAAGAGGAGGAATTCTGGGAGTTGAAGTCCACAAGTCTTAAAGCTGTCAAGTTTGAACACTCCTGTGGTTTGTTTTTCTAAAGGGTTAGGGGTGCAAGAGTCTAGAAACTTGACAGCTTTAAGACTTGCGTGCTTCAAATGCCAGAGTTCCTGAGCCAACATTTTGGTTGCTAAGCAAGAGCGTTGTTTGAGAGCAAGTTTCACCACATTTTACAAGTTGGCCACGCCCACCCAGTCACATGACTGCCAAGCCACTCCCACTCAGTCCCCTGGCCGGCAATCCACTCCCACCCAGTCACATGACTGCCTAGACACTCCCACCCGGTCACATGGCCAGCAAGCCACTCCCACAAAGCAGGCCACACCTACAGAAGAGGTTCTAAAAAAAAATTGAAACCCACCATGGATTTCTGTGCATGCACAGAAGCATCTGGGCAGGTGGGTGAAGCCTCCCAAGGCCACTACGACTGACCCAAGCTGAACCGGCAGCACCCAACCTCTGGTGAAAACGTCCCCCCCTCCCTGTGGAGCAGAAAGCTGAGTTGACCACGCCCACCCAGCAACTGGACAGAGAATCAATTGCTAACTTTTTTCAATCCCCCATCTTTTTCATAATAATAATATACAATAATACAATAGCAGAGTTGGAAGGGGCCTTGGAGGTCATCTAGTCCAACCCCCTGCCTAGGCAGGAAGCCCTATACCATTTCAGACAAATGGCTATCCAACAACTTCTTAAAGACTTCCAGTGTTGGGGCATTCACAATTTCTGGAGGCAAGCTGTTCCATTGATTCATTGTTCTCACTGTTAGGAAATTCCTCCTTAGTTCTAGGTTGCTTCTCTCCTTGATTAGTTTCCACCCATTGCTTCTTGTCTTCCCCTCAGGTGCCTTGGAGAATAGTTTGACTGCCTCTTCTTTGGGGCAACCCCTGAGAAATTGGAAGACGGCTATCATGTCTCCCCTGGTCCTTCTTTTTATTAAACTAGACATACGCAGTTCCTGCAACCGTTCTTCATATGTTTTAGTCTCCAGTCCCCTCCTCCTCTTTCTTGCTCTTCTCTGCCCTCTTTCTAGAGTCTCCACATCTTTTTTACACCGTGGTGACCAAAACTCAATGCCGTATTCTGACTCAACCCAGATGTCTCTCAGGGCCACCGCTGGCAAAATGGGATAAAGTGAATTTCAGAAGGAACTTTCTTCTCTTATCTTATTTTTTGAAGAGACTTTGGGGCCTTGTCTTGCAAAAAGCGACATGCATTTGCAAACACTTCAGGGGCGGCAGAGGGGAAAGGTGGTATTCGCAAAACACGTTCTCTAAAGAGCCTGGTCAGTCCCTTCCTTATCAAATTTTTCACCAAACCTTCCCTCGGCGTGTCGTTTGCAGAAGCGGCTTTCCGGTTGACCACTACATTTACTGAGGAATGAAGATTGCAGGGTGGGAAATTCCTCGGGAAGTTTGCTTGATGAAAAGAGTCAGCCAGGCTTGTAGGGATCTGTGCTCAGTCAAGGATGTAACACGGACCTGTATTATATTTACTCAGGACTTCACTGGGTAAATTCTATTTACTTCTTCTTAAGAGAGCCTGGTAAACCAAGGGAAGAATTCAATAGAGGTTTTCAAGAAGGCAGAGCCCGTCTGTTTTTTCCCCTCCAGAGCTAAATTATGATTTGTTTTTCCTTTGCCTCTTTCCTGCCAGGCCTGCTTTGAGTAATACATGACCTCTGCACAGTGGTGGGTTTCAAATTTTTTAGAAACTACTCTGTAGGTGTGGCTTATTTTGTGGGCGTGGCTTGGCAGTCATGTGACAGGGTGGGAGTGGCCACCTTTTAAAATGTGGTGAAACTCATTTAACAACGCTCTTGCTTAGCAACCAAAATTTTAGACTCAATTGTGATGATAAATTCTTTCTTTCTTTCTTTCTTTCTTTCTTTCTTTCTTTCTTTCTTTCTTTCTTTCTTTCTTTCTTTCTTTTCTTCCTTCCTTTTCTTTCCTTTCCTTTCCTTCCCGTTGGGTCACTGGCAGCGGCGGGCCAGATTTACTTCCAGGTACGCCAGTGAAACCCCCTCTCACCGGTTCTCTAAATTTCACCAACCGGCTCTTGCGAGTAGGTGCGAGCCTGCAGAAACCCACCACTGACCTCTGCTAACATTTATTTCATTGTAATTTTAGTACAATGACAATAAAGATTATTATTCTTAACTTTTTTGAATTTATTGTTATTTATTGATTTTATTTTCCTGGGTCCATTTCAATGGAGAAGGGCGGTTCTATAAATCTAAATAAATTAAATTAAATTATTATTATTATTTCTGATGGCAAAAGGACTCAGAAATTGTGTTCATTTGAGCCATCCCCATCTTTCTTTCGTTCTTTCTTTGTAGCCTATATTGCTTGTCACTCTTCCCCGCCCCCCATTTTTTCTTCTTGTGGTATTCTGGATAGCGCCCCCCCTCCCGAAAAAAATTGGTTGTATGGAGGAAAAAAAGTCCTTGACTTGCGACCACAATTGAGCCCCAAATTTCTGCGGCTCAACTGAGACAGTCGTTAGGTGAGATTTGCCCCATTTCACGATCTTTCTTGCTACCGTTGCTAAGTGAATCTCGGCAATTGTTAAGATAGGTTGTTAAGCGAATCCGGTTTCCCCCATTGATGTTGCTTGCCAGAAGGTCGCCAAAGGGGATTGTATGACACACACACACACCCCCGGGATGCTTCCACCGTCATAAATATGAGTCGGTGGCCAAGCATCCGAATTTTGATCAGGTGACCAAGTAGCTGCAAGGGTCATAAAATGTGAAACATTTTCTGCAAGTGACTTTTTTCATTGCGGTTGTAACGTCAAACGGTCACTAAACGAACTGTTGTAAGCCGAGGACCATCTGTACTATAGGTCCCCGTGTATTTTAAATTACAGCTAGTCCTCAACTTATAAGCATTTGCCTAGTGACCATTTGAAGTTACAGCGGCACTGAAAAAAAGTGACTCGGGACTTGTCCTCGGATTTACAACCATCGCAGCATCCTCACGGTCAGGTGATCAAAATTCGGGCGCAGGACATCCAACATGCCGTGTTCTGGAATCACATCATCCCCATTTCTGTCCTTCCAAGCTGGCTTCCGAGAAGCAAAGTCAATGGGGGAAGCCAGATTTGCTTAACGGGGGCGTGGTCCACTTAACAATCGCAGTGATTCACTTAACGACTGTAGTGTGGGCAGGAAATATCCGTCTGGTTCAGTTCCGAGCCAGGAGAAACACGGAGGCTGATTGGAAAGAGGGTTTAATGATGAAGCAGAACCACATGGGTTCTGGGCAGCTGCCCAAAAAGGAGTGGAGAGTGGAGGATGTTATCCCTTCTCTTGGGTTTTGCACTTGAGCTTCCTGTTCCTGTGGAAGAGCATGTATTCTATTTGCTGTTGTCAGACTCCCGTGGAGCCATGGAGGGGTTATGTAGGGGTCATAGCTGGCTCTATAGGCAAAGTACAAATCCTAGGTGTTTGTCTGAGATACGTTTGGTTAAAGTTTGGACTGCTGAGGGTGATGCAGTAATTCCTGTTGTGGCTTAATAACTTTCACCCGCTTTTGGCTTTGGGGTGAGGGCTATTTGCTTATGAATAGAGCTATCTATTTCTCAATAAGCTCTTTATCTCCTCAGTGCTGGCATCTGCTGTGGGCTATTAAGAAAGGTGGGGGCTGCTTTCTGTCTCCAAGAAAGTCTGTCTCCATTTCTCCCTTTAGGGAAATATAATATTCTGCCTTTTTAAATATTTCTTAAAATATTTCATTTTTCTAGAGGAGGGGTGGGTGCTAACTTTCTACAATAGTAAAAAAAAAAAAAAGTCGTAAAATCGGGTGTGACTCACTTAACGACGGTCTTGCTTAGCAACAGTAATCCTGGTTCCCCTTTTGGTCTTCAGTCGAGGCCTATCTGGATTGTATATTTTCCTTTCCATCTCTCCAATTCAGAACGGCGTCCTTAGAATTCTTTATCTTCACCATATGCTCAAAGCAAAACATTTGAATTCTGCATCTGATAAAATTAACGCAACCCACAGCAGGCAAACTGAGCTAAAGTCTTTTTTTTAATTTTTTTTAAGGAAAAAAATCTTGGATGAAAAAAAATCAGCTAAAACTTAGGCAAGGAATATTGGATTGCAGCTTCTGTCTTGGAAAAGAAATAGGAAGAAATTCACTCGCGAAAATCTAAGCTTTTAGGATCCACCGGGATTGAAAAATCTCCATGATCAAGGGGGTGGGATCTGTTGTGGCCCAGCCGGCTGCGGATGGGTTGCTGATGGACTCCTCTAGTGAGGAATCCTGTGAGTCTGCTCTGGAGGAGGAGGGCGACCTTGAGAGAGCAGAGAGCCCGGCTGGTCACCAGGAGGCACCTGGGTCTTGGAGTAGTGGGGAGGATCAAGGCCAGTTTGTCCCTGATGCTAGATCGAGAAGGGCTGAAAAAAGGAGGCTTCAATTGCATCAAAAGCCAACTCGAAGGATTTGAATTAGTCCCAGCTGCCTAATGACTGGCCCCTCCCAAGAGGGTTTAAAAGGAAGTCTTTGCTAAGGAAGGCCTTGCAGAGAACAACGTTGGATTTCTAGGTTCGTGTTTAGTCGTGTTGATTTTCAGGTTTGTTTTAATAATAATAATAAATTGAGATTTATTAACCGCACCCTCTCCCCACAGGGACCCGGGGCGGTGCACAGGCATAATTAAAACAATATACAATAATACAAACATTACTTAAAATAAAATTAAATAGAATTACCCGTGCTAAAAATATAAATTTAAAAACCCATTAAAATATTTGTAATTAAAAGACAGAGAGAACTATTCAAGGCCGGCCAGTCGAAAGAGATGGGTCTTCAATTTTACACGGAAGGAGCGGAGGTCGGTGGTCGTTTTAGTCGAGTTAGGAAGCTTCGTATCTGTTCAGAGTCATTCAGGCAAGCAGCCAAGAGAGTCAGTGGCAAGCAGCCAGTCTTGTGTTAGTCAGAGAAAGGGGGGTCAGAACAGGGTCCTAACCAGTTTAACAACTGGTTCCCTGCCCGCATGTGCACAGTTTACCAAAAACCCATCTTCAGTATTACTGCTGGTGAGGAAAACAGCGGAGGTGCAGCAATCCTCTTTCCTGCACTGATCAGCTGGGCTTCGGGAAAGGAAATATAGGCAGGTAGAGCACAGGGCCAGGCAGGCAACCTCACTTCAAAGTTGGAGTAAACTGGTTCGCTCCCAGCTGGAGCTAGCGGTTTGCCCGAACCGGTCCGAACCGGTAGAATCCCACCCCTGGCCATAATGTAAAAAAGATGTGGAAACTCTAGAAAGAGTGCAGAGAAGAGCAACAAATGATTTGGGGACTGGAGGCTAAAACATATGAAGAATGGTTGGAGGAATTGGGTACCGTATTTTTCGGAGTATAAGGTGCACCAAGATTTTGAAGAGGCAAATTAAAAAAAAAAGTTTTTGCACTCTTCAGACCTCCCCAAAATGGTCCATTTTTCACAAAAATGAGCCCATTTTTTGTCAAAAAAGGGGCATGCATAGCCTTTAGGAGGCTTGTAGAGTACTCCTGGGTTCAGGGGTGGGGGCAGTGGTGGGTTTCTGCAGGCTCGCACCTACTCGCGAGAGCCGGTTGGTGAAATTTAGAGAACCGGTGAGAGGGGGTTCCACCGGCGTACCTGGAAGTAAATCTGGCCTGCCGCTGCCAGTGACCCAATGGGAAGGAAAGGAAAGGAAAGGAAAGAAGAAAGAAAGAAAGAAAGAAAGAAAGAAAGAAAGAAAGAAAGAAAGAAAGAAAGAAAGAAAGAAAGAAAGAAAGAAAGAAAGAAAGAGAAAGAAAGAATTTATCATCACAATTGAGTCCAAAATTTTGGTTGCTAAGCAAGAGCATTGTTAAATGAGTTTCACCACATTTTAAAAGGTGGCCACTTCCACCCTGTCACATGACTGCCAAGCCACGTCCACAAAATAGGCCACACCTACAGAGTAGGTTCTAAAAAATTTGAAACCTACCACTGGGTGGGGGGCAAAATGAGCAAAAAAAACCAGGCCATTTTTTGCTTATGTTTGCCCTCCCCAGTCCCGAGGGGCATTCTGGAAGCCTCCTAAAGGCTATGCACAGTCATTTTTGCAAAGGGGGTGGGGTTTCGGGAGGCCAAAAATGCTGTATTCAGTGTATAAGACATACCCAGATTTTCACCCTCTTTCTTTGGGGAAAAAGGTGTGCTTTTTACATTCCGAAAAATACAGTATGTCTAGTTGGATTAAAAGAAGGACCAGGGGAGACGTGATAGCAGTCTTCTGATGTCTCAGGGGTTGCCACAAAGAAGAGGGAGTCAAGCTATTCTCCAAAGCACTTGAAGGCAGGAGAAAAAGCAATGGGTGGAAACTAATCAAGAAGAGAAGCAACCTAGAACGAAGGAGAAATTTACTGACAGTAAGAACAATTAACCAGTGGAACAGCTTGCCTCCAGAAGTTGTGAATGCCCCAACACTGGAAGTCTTTAAGAAGAGGTTGGACAACTATTTGTCTGGAATGTTATAGGGTTTCCTGCTTAAGTAGGGGGGGGTTGGACTAGAATCACCAGGACCGGATGGATTACACCCCAGGGTTCTGAAGGAACTGGCAGACGAGATCTCAGAACCACTGAACTATATCTTTCAGAGATCCTGGAGCACCGGGGAACTGCCAGAAGACTGGAAAAGAGCAGATGTGGTTCCCATCTTCAAAAAAGGGAAAAAAACAGATCCAGGAAACTATAGACCCATCAGCCTAACCTCAATACCAGGAAAGATTCTTGAAAAGATAATTAAACAACAAATAAGTGAACACCTAGAAGCAAACAAAGTAATAGCCAAAAGCCAACATGGGTTTGTCAAAAACAGATCATGCCAGACGAATCTAATTGCATTCTTTGACAAAGTGACAAAATCAGTGGACCAGAGGAATGCTGTTGATATAATTTACCTGGACTTCAGTAAGGCATTTGATAAAATAGACCATAACCTACTATTAGATAAAGTAGAAAATTGTGGGTTAGACAGCACCACCACCAAATGGATTCGCAACTGGCTGACCAACCGCACTCAACGTGTAGTCCTCAATGGAACTGCATCTACATGGAAGGAAGTATGCAGTGGAGTCCCCCAAGGCTCTGTTTTAGGCCCAGTACTCTTTAACATCTTCATCAACGATTTGGATGAGGGGATAAATGGGGAACTCATCAAATTCGCAGACGACACCAAGCTGGCAGGAATAGCCAACACTCCAGAAGATAGGCTTAAGATACAGAAGGATCTAGACAAACTTGAACATTGGGCACTGTCTAATAAAATGAAATTCAATTGTGAAAAAAGTAAGGTCCTACATATAGGCAAGAAAAACCAAATGCACAAGTACAGTATAGGTGGTACCTTGCTCAATAGTAGCAACTGTGAGAGGGATCTTGGAATCCTAGTGGACAACCATTTAAATATGAGCCAGCAGTGTGCAGCAGCTGCCAAAAAAGCCAACACAGTTCTAGGCTGCATCAACAGAGGGATAGAATCTAGATCACGTGAAGTGTTAATGCCACTGTATAGTGCCTTGGTAAGGCCACACTTGGAATACTGCATACAGTTTTGGTCGCCACGATGTAGAAAAGACGTGGAGACTCTGGAAAGAGTGCAGAGAAGAGCAACCATGATGATTAGAGGACTGGAGACTAAGACATATGAAGAACGGCTGCAGGAGCTGGGTATGTCTAGTTTGATGAAGAGAAGGACCAGGGGAGACATGATAGCAGTGTTCCGATATCTCAGAGGGTGCCACAAAGAAGAGGGAGTCAAACTTTTCTCCAAGGCACCTGGGGGCAGGACAAGAAGCAATGGGTGGAAACTAACCAAGGAGAGAAGCAACTTAGAATTAAGGAGAAATTTCCTGACAGTAAGAACAATTAACCTCTGGAACAGCTTGCCTCCAGCAGTTGTGAATGCCCCAACCCTGGAAGTCTTTAAAAAGATGTTAGACAGCCATTTGTCTGAAATGGTATAAGGTTCCTGCCCATGCAGGGGGTTGGACTAGAAGACCTACAAGGTCCCTTCCAACTCTGCTATTGTATTGTATTGTATTGTATTGTATTATCTCCAAGGTCCCTTCCAACCCTGTTGTTCAAAAATAGGTTCTTTTCTTACCAAAACTTAGGATATTTTATCATAAGCCCAACTTGTGAATGTCCCAACCCTGGAAGTCTTTAAAAAGATGTTAGATAGCCATTTGTCTGAAATGGTATAAGGTTCCTGCCCACGCAGGGGGTTGGACTAGAAGACCTACAAGGTCCCTTCCAACTCTGCTATTGTATTATTGTATTATTTTCTGAATAACCAGTTTGGAGTGGATTGGGAGAGAGCAGCGCACTTCAGTTGCTTCAATGCCTCATCATTTATGGAAACCTTTTAATTATGACAATCGGATCGTAAGGCTAGAAGAAAAAAGTATTACCAGGAGTGTGAAGCATTACATTAAAGCATCTTGACTGAAAATTTCATTTTTCGCCTTGTGACTAATGACTAAATATCCCGCCATTGGACAATTGGTGTCAGAGCTTCGGGGCATAATTTATCGCAAATTAATAAATGACGGAGGGATGGGGCCTCCACCATGTTCCATCAGGACTTCGTCGCACCTCATAGATCATCCACTGATTGCTCTTTGTTAATCACTGCCCAAAATTGTAATTTCCTTTTCCCCAACCCCCATTCTCTCATTTTCCCCTTGCAATTCCCTTCTGGCTCACAGAAGCACAAGCAGAACCTTTTCAATTAATTGGAGACTCCGGTTTCTGTTGGCACAAAATTTTCCCTTTGGGTGAAAGTTCAGGTCCCCAGTGTTATTATAGGGTGCCCCTTGATGCTGCTGGAATCTACTTACCATCCTCCTTGGCCAGTGTGGCTGAAGGTCAAGGATAAGGGGCATGGTAGTCCAACACATCTGAGGAGCACTGTCATGTACAGGATCAAGATTTTCAAGAAAAGATTGGACAACCATTTGTCTGGGATGATATAAGGATTCCTGCCTTAAGGGTTGGACTAGAAGACCTCTGAGGTCCCTTTCAGCTCTATGATTCTATGTGAAGAACAATAATTAATAATTAAGGGTTTCCTGCTTAGGCAGGGGGTTAGTCTAGAAGACCTCTGAGGTCCCTTTCAGCCCTATGATTCTATGTGAAGAACAATAATTAATAATTAAGGATTTCCTGCTTAGGCAGGGGGTTAGTCTAGAAGACCTCCAAGGTCCCTTCCAACTCTTCTATTCTATTCTATTCTATTATATTCTAGTAATTTGGAGCTAATCTCCAAAGCAGATGTGGGTAGGACAAAAAGCAATGGGTGGAAACTCATCAAGGAGAGAAGCAACTTAGAACTGAGGAGAAATTTCCTGACATAACAATTAATCAGTGGAACAATTTGCCTCCAGAAATTATGAATGCTCTAACACTGGAAGTTTTTAAGAAGATGTTGGATAGCCATTAGTCTGAAATAGTATATGGTTTCCTTCCTAAGCAGCAGGTTGGACTAGAAGATCTCCAAGGCCCCTTCCAACTCTGTTATTCTATTCCTATTCTATAACTAAACCTGCTTTCTTGGTTTTTGGAGCCAACTGTGCTCCAGGAAGAGTTGCTGCCAAGCTGGCTGCCATCAATATTTCTCCATTGACTTGGCTAATTCCCCATTTGGGCGAAGCAGCCTATGAGTGCAGCTGCCTCCAACCAGCAAGGGTTCTCCAGTGGGCTATTGCAATTGTGCATCTGCCTAACCTAGTAGCAATGTATGCAGAAGTTGGTATTCTTCCAGCATTGGCTTGGCATTGAATTCCATTTATTTTAGGTTTCTTGCATTGGTCTTCTGGGTAGGCCAGATGTTTGCAAAGCCCTAACATGCGAGACTTGTTCTTTATTTTGGTAGTTTTGCAGATGGCGTATTGGATAATAGCCATCTTTGTTTCATCCCCAAATGGGAACAAAGAAGAAAATGTCTAAGAGAAGAGAATATCTGTCGCTTAGGGTCAGTGGTGGGTTTCAAAATTTTTTAGAACCTCTTCTGTAGGTGTGGCCTGCTTGGTGGGAGCGGCTTCCCGGCCATGTGACCAGGCAGGAGTGGCTTGTCAGCCATGTGACTGGGTGGGAGTGGCTTGCCGGCCATGTGACCAGGTGGGAGTGGCTTGCCGGCCATGTGACTGGGTGAGCGTGGCCAACTTGTAAAATGTGATGAAACTCACTTAACAACGCTCTTGTTTAGCAACCAAAATGTTGGCTCAGAAACTCTGGCATTTGTAGCACGCAAGTCTTAAAGCTGTCAAGTGACAAGACCCTTGCACCCCTCACCCTTTAGGAAAAAGAACTCCAGGGGTGTTCAAACCTGACAGCTTTACGACTTGTGGACTTCAACTCCCAGAATTCCTCCTCTCGCTCTTCCTCTGGATGATGGGCAGATGGGCGAGGGGAGGGAGCTGGAACCAGTTCTAAACAGCACTGTAGATTTGTGGAACCTCTTTCTATAGAAGAGCTTAGAACTGGCAGGAACCCAGCCCTGCTCAGGGTTGAATTGTGGTGCTCTCTGACCTTGGTGGTTTTGTTGCAGATCTTTTATTGTCAAACTAGGGAACATCATTAGTGACAGAACCGAATGAAAGAGGAGGAGGAGGAGAGAGGAAGGAGGAGGAGGAGGACTGGGGGGTCCTCGGTGCTCTCTGAGCTTGGTTCTTTTCTTGCAGACATTTCATTACCCAAGTAGGCAACATGATCAGAGCTGAGGCATATGTGGTTTGTTCCAAACAGATGGTGTTATCTAGTCAGGTAATGAAATGTCTGCAAGAAAACAAGCCCGTAGAGCATCAAGGACTCCATACATTCATTCAATTCCTACTTATCAAAGAGAACCTATTCCACGTGATATCATCAAATCCTGGAAACAATGGTTAACTGTGGTTAACAGTGGTTAAGTCGAGTCAGAAAGTGATTCATATGAACTCAACTCCTGTAATTTGCAAACCTTGTTGAGCAGGTATGTCAGTGCACACAGTGTGACTATCTGAAACAACCCAGGAGCAACGTACAGTAAACAGAGGCATGTCTTTCAAGTAGTGGTTTATCTACAAGGAATATATACTTACATGTACTAGGCAAAGTCAGGCAATCAATCATCAACTACAGTACAGAAGTGCCCACGGAGAGAGAAATAAGCCCCAACAGGGCCTCTCTTATAATACAATCTCTTAAAGTGGTAACAGTCAAATAACCACACTGACTCATTACTACCATTGCATTATCATTACATCATTGCGGTATTACAATATTACAACAGTACATTCAGCTGGTCAGCTATTAAATCACCATTGCCCTGACAAGGTTGTCCTTAACTTACAATGATGGAGTCCAAAATTTCCACTGCTAAGCAAGGCAGTTGTCATAAATAGATGCCAGTTGCCAAGCCTCCAAATTTTGATCATGTGACCATGGGGATTCTGCAACAGTTGTAAATGTGAAAAATAGTCCTAAGTTACTTTTCCAATGCCGTCATAGCTTCGAATGGTCACTGAAGAAATGGTTGTAAGTCAAGGATTATCTGTCCAAAAATCAGCCAAACTCTGGTTCCTTCAAATAACTGTGGTTAAACAGATGGTGAATTAACATGCATAAACCAGCCACTGTCTTTCGGTTGTTGTATTGTTCCTTTGTGTGTGTGTGTGTGTGTGTGAGATAAATAATGTGTGAGCCACAAAACACTCTTGCAGTCTTCCCACACTTGTAAATTTTCCAGTATATTTGGGCTCCCGCTCCTCCAGCTACCCACTGGACCCAGCAATCCATCTCCCATAATGGCCAACCAAGTAATTATGGGAAGCACTGAAGCGAGACATTATGTATCTATATTCAGAGACATGCATATAATGATATAACTGTCATCCTGACGAGGAGTCATGGGCAGTTTCAAGTTGCTTGGCTAATTCCCATTTATTGCGGTGAATTTCACTACACCACTCTCCGCGATGGAAGAAGATGCTCATCTGGGCAGAGGAAGAACAAGAACTAGACAAGAATAAAGAGGGCTTGCAATCGTCCAACATCTGGAATTCAAATCCAAGTCCCCTCAATTCTGTTCTCAAGGAGAACATCAATCAGTCCTGAATTTTATGGATGGAGAGCCAGAGGGACTGTGGAATGAAACCAAAGACGTGAGAAGAATGCAAAAAGGGATGTGGTGGCTCAGTGGTTAAGATGCTGAGCTTGTTGATCAGAAGGTCGGCAGTTCAGGGGTTCAAATCCCTAGCGCCGCGTAACAGAGTGAGCTCCCGTTACTTGTGCCAGCTTCTGCCAACCTAGCAGTTCGAAAGCACTGTGGAGAGGGCGCGCAATTTGGGTGTCCTCCTGGACTCCCGGCTGTCTATGGAGGACCATGTGGCAGCCATGGCCAGGGGGGCGTTTCATCAGGTACGCCTGATGCGCCAATTGTGCCCCTTACTGGACCGGGCTGCCCTTCGTACAGTCACTTAAGCTCTCGTGACATCCCGACTCGACTACTGTAATGCTCTCTACATGGGGCTTCCCTTGAGGTGCACTCGAAAGCTACAGTTAGTCCAGAATGCAGCCGCGCGGGTGATTACGGGAGCCTCTAGATGCTCCCATATAACACCGATCCTGCGCGAGCTGCACTGGCTTCCTGTGGCCTTTCGGGTGCGCTTCAAGGTTCTGACGACCATCTTTAAAGCGCTCCATGGCTCGGGGCCTAGTTATATGCGAGACCGTCTCCTGCCCCATACATCCCTTTGGCCGATCCGCTCCCACAGAGAGGGCCTCCTCAGGGTGCCGTCGGCCGGGCAATGCCGTCTGGCGACACCCAGGGGAACAGCCTTCTCTGTGGCGGGCCCTGCCCTTTGGAACAACCTACCCCCTGAACTTCGCACCATCTCGGACCTCCACCTCTTCCGCCAGTGTCTAAAGACACATCTCTTTCAGCAAGCCGGCCTAGCCTAACCTCCCGTCGGGGCTATTTTAGATAGTTTTTAAACTGGGGATTTTAATTTGGATTTTAGCATAGGATTGTAATTTAATGTGTTTTTAAATTTTGTATTTATTGTTTTGTATGTTTTTAACTTCCTGTGCGCCGCCCTGGGTCCCTTGTGGAGAAGGGCGGGATATAAATGTGATTAAAATAAAGAAAAAGTAAAAGTAAAAAATGCAAGAATAGGAACCACCTTTGGTGGGAAGGTCACAGCGGTCCGTGTACCTTCGGCGTTTAGTCATGCTGGTCACATGACCACGGAGACGTCTTCGGACAGCGCTGGCTCTTTGGCTTTGACATGGAGAAAGGCACCATCCCCTAGAGTTGGGAACGACCAGCACATATGTGCGAGGGGAACCTTTACCTTTACCTTACAGTATAGGTGGTACTTTGCTCAATAGTAGTAACTGTGAAAGGGATCTAGGAATCCTAGTGGACAACCATTTAACTAGGAGCCAGCCGTGGGCAGCAGCTGCCAAAAAAGCCAACACAGTTCTAGGCTGCATCAACAGAGGGAGAGAATCAAGATCACGTGAAGGGTTAATACCACTTTATAAGGCCTTGGTAAGGCCACATTTGGAATACTGCATCCAGTTTTGGTCTCCATGATGTAGAAAAGAAAAGATGTTGAGACCAGTGGTGGGATTCAATTTTTTTTACTATCGGTTCTGTGGGCGTGGCTTGATGGGCATGGCATGTCTGAATGTTTAAATTGTTTAAATTGGGATTTTAAGGGGTATAATTTTAAGGATTTTAAGATTTTAGCACAGGGATATTGTGTATTTAATTGGTTTTTAAATATTTATAATTTGTTTATGTTTATATGCTTTTTAATTTCCTGTTCACCGCCCCGAGTCCCTTCGGGGAGAGGGTGCGGTTTACAAATTAAATATTGATTGATATTGATGCTGTAAAATCTCCTTTTCCTCCCGATCAGCTGGGACTCGTGAAGCAGAGAATAGATGGGGTCATCCAGAGGTGGTATTTACCGGTTCTCCAAACTACTCAAAATTTCCGCTACCGGTTCTCCAGAACTGATCAGAACCTGCTGAATCCCACCTCTCGTGGAGTCTCTAGGAAGAGTGCAGGCTGCTCATCCGAGAAGCTTCTTCGGCGCTGACTGGTTGTTGGGGAATGGAAAGATTTGTATTCCTTGCAGACAGCTGGTCATTTGCCTTTTTTTTTAGAGAGTCGTTGAGGCCACCTACAGGTTTATCTATGTCCTTTGAGGAAGCTTCTTGGATGAGAAGTGAAACGCCTTCACAGAAAAACCTCTTGAAATAAGCCCTTTGGGGACAACCAGGACCTGAATGACTGAGAATCTTCATAGACATAAGGAATCCAAATTTAGACTCCCTTGACAGAGGGTTGTCTAGCCCAGGGTTCCCCAACCTTTGCAACTTTAAGTCTGAAGGACTTCAGCTCCCAGAATTCTCCAGCCAGCAAAGCTGGCTGGAGAAGTCTGTGAGCTGAAGTCCTTCAGACTTAAAATTGCAAAGGTTGGGGAACCCTGGGCTAGCCTACACTTGACAGAGGTGGGATTGAAACATTTTAGCAACTGGTCCTTTTCCTGGTTGCTGGATGGGCGTGGCCATGGGGGCGTGGTCTAGTCAGCTTCCTGCACAATGTCAAGGGGGGGGGAGTTTTCACCCTTCTCAGGCTCTGGAGGCTTTCCTTGAGCTTCCGGGAGGACAAAAATGGCCTTCCCAGGGCTGTGGAGTCCCGCCGGAGGCCAGAAATGGACCCATTTCTCAACTTCCAATACTTCTGGTAGGCCCATTTCCCCCCCCCTCCCCGAACTTCCATGCGGGACCTGCAGTTACCTGGCATCCAAAATGGGCCGTGTGGGAGGGGTGAGGTGAGGTGGGCGGGGCCAGCTGATCCTTGCAACTACCTGGGAGGGGTGGGGTGAGGTGGGAGGGGTCAGCTGATCCTTGCAACTACCGGTTCGGCGAACCAGATTAAAATGAACATCCGGTTCTCCCGAACTGATCTGAACCGGCTGAATCCCACCCCTGAACCGATATAAAGGAGGGAAACCTGTGCCTTCTCTGGATAATTGCGCCTATCAAATAGGATCCAAGGGCATTGCTGTAAATGAATGGCTTAGGAGCTAGTGGTGGGTTGCAGGCGGTATGCTCCGGTATGGGCGTACCCGTGCCTGCTTCTGGTACGCTGCTCTGGAGGGCCCGCCTACCCATCCACTCTCCTTACCTCTATTTGAGCCAACTGGGGGCATTTGTGCATGCGCATGGAGCATACAGCGCCTGCGTGATGCTCCGCCGAGCAGCTGGTGTGTTGCAAGTGGTGGGTGCACATGCTCACGCAGTGTGCATGCACATGGTGGACGCCCAGCCCCATTGCTGCATACTGGTTGCAACGGGATCCGGAACCCACTTCTGCTTAGGAGTCTAGGGTGTTTGTTTTTTTTTAACTTTCCACAGGCCAAGTAAAAGCAAGGAATTTGGCAGGGATCGAAATATGTATATTGCAGCCTATGGACTCCCTGCTGCTAATACTCATCTGTTCCCATTTTCCACGACTCCCTTAATTTTGCATCTAGTGGCCTGGGTATTTATTTATAGAACACTTTCCAGGCTGCAATTCCCATTGCGATTCAGTTGTTTACTTAATGGGTCTGGGTGTCTGCACAACTGCGATTCTCACATCCAAACGACAAGAAATGCCTTAGTGCGATTATTCTGCTGGCGTCCGCCTGCCGAATGCAGCACCCCAGACCTGCTTGGTGCAGCAAAACCACTCGAGGGGAGAGCATGAATAAGGAAATATTAAGACAGAACGGTGGGACGGAGAGGTATTTATTCAGGCAGAAAGCATGTTTGTGCGCCAAAACTAGCTCCTTGGAATGTGGCAAAGGTTCCCTCCAAGCCAGAAAGCGCTAATCGTGAATTTTCAAGCGTGGATCCACTGCGGCACAGCTCCGAAACAATTGCAGAGAGAGAAAAAAGTGACCCTCCAACTCCAAGCACTTTATTTATTCATTCCTCACAGTAAAGTAAAAATCTATATAAATAAAAATGTAACTATGAGTTTGTTCAAAACCACTAATCTCCGAAAGTATTGCACCAATCACTTCCAAATTTTCACACAACGTTCCTTTCAAGTACAGCATCAATGATATATATATATATAGATTGTGTAGATGTCACACCTGTGCCAGGTACACCCAACGGAAATGTAAAAATTGTAAAAAAGGTAGGTAGATGGATACAGAGAGAGTAGTGGGCCACGGGTATTATGTCATCCTTTATGAGGAGTTTGACTCTGTTACTTCCGAGGATATGGACAGGTTACGTGGGCGACTGCGACCCACCACATGTTTATTGGACCCGTGTCCCTCCTGGCTTGTACTGGCATCCTGGGAGGTGACACGAGGCTGGCTCCAAGAGGTTATCAACGCTTCTCTGAGTGAGGGTTTCTTGCCTGCCTCCCTTAAAGAGGCCATGGTGAGGCCCCTCCTGAAGAAGCCCTCTTTGGACCCAGCTTTATTAGCCAACTATCATCCCGTCTCCAACCTTCCCTTTTTGGCGAAGGTTGTTGAGAGTGTGGTGGCACAACAGTTTCCCCGTCAACTGGAGGAAGTTGATTATCTAGACCCGCGCCAGTCCGGCTTTCGGCCCGGGCATAGCACCGAGACGGCATTGGTTGCGTTGGTAGATGATCTCTGGAGGGCCAGAGATGGGGGTTGCTCCTCCATCCTGGTCCTATTAGACTTCTCAGCGGCTTTTGATACCATCGACCATGGTATCCTATTGCATCGGCTGGGGGGGTTGGGGGTGGGAGGCACCGTTTTACGGTGGTTCTCCTCCTACCTCTCTGGTCGATCGCAATTTGTGTTGGCAGGAGAGCAGAGGTCGACCTCGAGACCCCTCACATGTGGGGTGCCTCAGGGGTCGGTCCTTTCGCCTCTCCTGTTCAACACATATATGAAGCCGCTGGGTTAGATAATCCGTGGTTTTGGGGTAGAGTACCATCTCTACGCTGATGATACGCAGTTGTATATATCTACCCCAAACCACCCCAACGATGCCGTAGCAGTGATGTGTCAGTGCCTGGAAGCCGTGCGGATCTGGATGGGAAGTAACAGACTCAGGCTCAACCCGGCCAAGACCGAGTGGCTGTGGTTTCCGGCTGCCCGATTCAACCAGTTGACTCCATCACTGGCCATAGGGGGCGAACATCTTGCCCCTGTGGATGGGGCGCACAACTTGGAAGATCAAGTGACAGCCGTGGCCAGGAGGGCGTTTTACCAGGTCTGCCTGATACGCCAGTTGCGCCCCCTATTGGATCGGGATGCCCTTTGCACAGTCACTCATGCCCTCATGACATCCCGACTAGACTATTGTAACTCTCTCTACATGGGGCTCCCCTTGAGGTGCACCTGAAGACTTCAGCTGGTCCAGAATGCAGCCGCACGAGCAATAATGGGGACCTCTAGGTTTACCCATGTAACACCTCTCTTGCGCGAGCTGCACTGACTGCCTGTCGTCTTTCGGGTGCGCTTCAAGGTGTTAGTTGTCATCTTTAAAGCGCTCCATGGCATGGGACCTAGCTATCTGCGAGATCGGATCCTGCCCCATACATCCCTGCGGCCGATTCGCTCCCACAGAGAGGAGCTTCTCCGGGTGCCGTCCACTAGGCTATGCCAGCGGGCGACGCCCAGGGGAAGGGCCTTCTCTGTGGCGGGCCCGGCCCTCTGGAACGACCTTCCCCCCGAAATTAGAACAACCACGGACCTCCGCTCCTTCCGTCAAAAATTGAAAACACACTTTTTCTGCTTAGTCTCCCGTCTTTGATAGGGTTTTAGGTTTTTTTTAGTAGAATTTAAATTTAGGTGATTTTAGCGCAGGGACTATTTCGGTTTAATTTGTTTTTATCTATTGTATCTGTTTTATGTATATATTTTTATAATATTTTATTTTTCCCTGTGCACCGCTCCGAGTCCCCTTGGGGAGAGGATGCGGTTATATAAATTAAATTTGAAATTTGAAATTTGATTGTTAAATGAGTTTCACCACATTTTAAAAGGTGGCCACTCCCACCCGGTCACATGACTGCCAAGCCACACCCACAAAATAGGCCACACCTACAGAGTAGGTTCTAAAATAATTTGAAACCCACCACTGAGTTGTGTGTACGTGTTTGTGTGTGCAGGTGTAGATCTACACACAGATTGGTTGGCCATTTAACCAGACTGGGCCACAGCAACGCCTGGCTGGGAACGGCTAGTATAATAATAAAAAGACTCTAGAAAAAGTGCAGAGAAGAGCAACAAAGAAGACGAGGGGACTGGAGGCTAAAACACATGAAGAACGGTTGCTGGAATTGGGCATGTCTAGTTTAATGAAAAGAAGGGCTACGGGAGACACAATAGCAGTGTTCCAATATCTCAGAGGCTGCCACAAAGAAGGAGTCAAGCTACCGTATTTTTTTGAGTATAAGGCGCACCTTTTTCCCTCAAAAAAGAGCCTGAAAATCTGGGTGTGTCTTATACACTGAATACAGCATTTTTGGCCTCCCGAAACCCTGCCCCATTCACCAAAATTGCCATGCAGAGCCTTTAGGAGGCTTTCAGAGTACTCCTGGGGCCTGGGGAAGGTAGAAATGAGCAAAAAAGGGGGTAAAATTGAGTTAAAATCTTTACTCAATTTTGCCCCTGCCCAGCCCCTAGGAGCACTCTATAAGCTTCCTAAAGGCTATGCGTGCCCTTTTTTGACAAAAAGTGCCGTTTCTGTGAAAAGGGGCCATTATTGGCTCGTTTTTGGGGGGGGGCACCCCCCCCGGAGCACTCTACATGCCTCCTAAAGGCTATTCATGCCCTTTTTGGGGGGGGAACGGGCCTGTTTTCACAAAAAATGGGCCATTTTTGGGAGCTTGGCAGAGTGCAAAAACTTTTTTTTAAATTTGACTTCAAAATCTTGGTGCGTCTTATACTCTGAAAAATACGGTATTCTCCAAAGCACCTGTGGGTAGGACAAGAAGCAATGGGTGGAAACTAATCAAGGAGAGATGCAAACTAGAACTAAAGAGGAATTTCCTCTTTAGTTTCCAGTCAGAACTATTAATTGGTGGAACAGAAGTTGCCTCCAGAAGTTGTGAATGCTCCAACAGTGGAAGTTTTTAAGAAGATACTGGATAACCATTTGTCTGAAGTGGTGTAGGGTTTCCGGCCTCAGCAGGGGGTTGGACTAAAAGACCTCCAAGGTCCCCTCCAACTCTTTGATTGCTCTTTATCTAGTCATATACACCAGGGTTTCCTCAACCAGGGCAACTTTAATACATATGGACTTCAATACCCAGAATTCCTCCACCAGTCATGCCTGGGACTGTGGAATTCTGGGAGTTATAGTCCACATGTCTTTAAGTCACCAGGGCTGAGAGACCCTTATATACAATTGAGACCAATTGTATATAAGGAAGTGGTTAGGTTAGTCACGTCTGATTTTATGACCGTTATTGGTTTAGTTCAGGGGTCAGGGGTCTGCAAAGTTGGCTCTTTTAAGACGGGTGGACTTCAACTCCCAGAATTCCCCAGCCAGCCACATCTGATTTTATGACCGTTATTGGTTTAGTTCAGGGGTCTCTGCAAAGTTGGCTCTTTTAAGACGGGTGGACTTCAACTCCCAGAATTCCCCAGCCAGCCAGGCTGGCTGGGGAATGCTGGGAGTTGAAGTCCACCCGTCTTAAAAGAGCCAACTTTGCAGACCCCTGGTTTGGTTGCTAAGCAAATCACTGCAGTCGTTGAATGCATTGTGTAATCGTTAACAGGGGTGGGATTGAAAAATTTTAGCAACCGGTTGCTGGGTGGGCATTGGCCTCCTGCACCACAGCTGGAGAGGCATTTTTGCCTTCCCCATGCTCCAGAGGCTTTCCTCGAGCCTCCAGGATGGCAAAAATGGCCCATTTCTGGACTTCCTGAACTTCCAGGAGGCCAATTTTTCACCCTCCCAGAGCCTCCGCGTGGGCCCTGCCCTTACCCGACATCCAAAACGGGCCGCATGGAGACTCCTAGGAGGGGAGGGGCAGGGCCAGCCAGTCCTTGCAACTATCAGTTTGTCCGAACCGGTCGGAACCGACTGAATCCCATCGTTAAGAAAATCCAACTTTCCCCATGGATTTTGTTTGTCAAAACCCAGCTGGAAAGGTCACGAATGGCAATCATATGATACCCCCCCACCAGTGGTGGGTTTCAAACTTTTTAGAACCTACTCTGTAGGTGTGGCCTATTTTGTGGGCATGGCTTGGCAGTCATGTGACAGGGTGGGAGTGGCCATCTTTTAAAATGTGGTGAAACTCATTTAACAATGCTCTTGCTTAGCAACCAAAATTTTGGACTCAATTGTGATGATAAATTCTTTCTTTCTTTCTTTCTTTCTTTCTTTCTTTCTTTCTTTCTTTCTTTCCTTCCTTCCTTCCTTTCCTTTCTTTGCCTTTCCTTCCCGTTGGGTCACTGGCAGTGGCGGGCCAGATTTACTTCCAGGTATGCCGGTGGAACCCCCTCTCACCGGTTCTCTAAATTTCACCAACCGGCTCTCGCGAGTAGGTGCGAGCCTGCACTAACCCACCACTGCCCCCCACCCCCCCCCACACACACAGGGACACTGGAGCCATCATAAATCCCTGTTGCCAAGTGTCCAGAGTTTGACCACAGGACTACGGGGATGCAACCCTGGTTGTCAGTACGAATGCCGGTCATAGATCCCTTTTTTCAGCGTCGTCACTTTGAATGGTTGCAAAATGGGCAGTTGTAATTTGGAGACTACCCGTATACTTTGGATGGAAAAAAATATATAGAGAGATTTCAGAAGGCTACGGACCACGTTATTCATGTTCCCCATTGTTCCAGCCAACGCGCTTTAAAAAAAACAACGAACCGGAATTCTATTTTACAGCATAAATGGCAGCTATTAAAGGTTAGAGGAGAAACAAGTGGGATAGATCCGTTTAACTTCCTGTCCCGGGAGATGTCAGCTGATGGGTTTTGGAACTAAATAAAAGAAAACTTGCTCTCCAAGGGTATCTTAGGTTTCATTGCACAGCTTCGCAAAGAGCTAAATTCAGCCGGTGCCCTTGTCTTACAAAAGGACAAATCTTTTCCAGTTGCTTCACGAAAGAAATCAGGAAGGGATCAGCTGACTAAGGTTTGACTGGTTTTTTTAAAAAAAAATCAGATGCAGGGCTGTTGGACTAAAACATATGAAGAACAGTTGCAGGAACTGGGTATGTCTAGTTTAATAAAAAGAAAGATTAGGGGAGACATGATAGCAGCCTTCCAATATCTCAAGAGCTGCCACAAAGAAGAGGGAGTCAAACTATCCTCCAAGGCACCTGAGGGCAGGACAAGAAGCAATGGGTGGAAACTAATCAAGGAGAGAAGCAACTTAGAACTGAGGAGAAATTTCCTGACAGTTAGAACAATTAGTCAGTGGAACAGAAGTTGCCTCCAGAAGTTGTGAATGCCCCAACACTGGAAGTCTTCAAGAAGATGTTGGATAGCCATTTGTCTGAAATGGTATAGGGTTTCCTGCCTAGGCAGGGAGTTGGACTAGATGATCTCCAAGGTCCCTCCCAACTCTGCTATTGTATTTGTATTTGTACTGCCAAGCCATGCCCACCTGGTCACATGGCTGGTAAGCCTAAGGTGACCAGATGTCCCGAATTTGACGGGACAGACCCGCTTCTCCATTAGATATCCCGCCACCCGCCTTTTCTTCAAAATGTCCCGCTTCGGGCGCTCTGTACGCGCTCAGAGGCGGGTGCCTCTGAGCGCCGGCTTGGGCAGGGAGGGCCTCGGAGGGGGGGCGCATGTGCTCAAGCGCGTCACGCGCCTGCAGAGGGCGTCGGGGCACGCTCCCACCCACCCCCGCGGGGCACTCTTTAAAGGCAGCGGCGGCGGCTCTCAGCACGTGGCCCAATGGTCAGGTGCATGGCTGCTGGGTCTGGCAGAGGCGCAGGAGGTGGCGGGCGAGCAGCGCAATGGCTCCGAGTGTGGAAGGCAAGAGGGATACGCTGGGACGTGGGGCTCGCAAGGGCCTGGCCCGCTCACCTGAGTGCCCTTCCCTGCACCGGGCAGCCCCTTGCGGGCCCCGCGTCCCAGCATATCATTCTTGCCTTCCGCGCTCTGAGCCATCGCGCTGCTTTCTTTCCTTCCTTCCTTCCTTCCTTCCTTCCTTCCTTCCTTCCTTCCTTCCTTTCTTTTTTCTTTCTTTCTTTTCTTACTTTCTGCCTTCCTTTCCTTTCCTTCCCATTGGGTTACCGGCAGCGGCAGGCCAGACTTACTTCGGGGTCCGCCAGTGGAACCCCCTCTCACCGGCTCTCTAAATTTCACCATCCGGTTCTTGCGAGTAGGTGCGAGCCTGCAGAAACCCACCACTAAACTGAACCCAGATGGACATTTCTTCCAACAGCCCCCAAAACAATTTTCTGGCATGGAACTCGTTGTTCTGAATCTTTTATTGCAAAGTCCCAGCAAACGTACAGTGCTCTTCCAATGTTGCTTTGTTCCTAGGGTTTAAAAAGCTCGTTGTCCTACATTCATTGGCAGCAAAACCAACAACCGAATCATCCAGCTTCAAATCTTACCGCAGGATCGCATCCTGTAAGATTTGAGAGATAATATTCTGGGTTTTAAACCTCCTGGAAGCTAATTTGCCTTTAATTAGAGATTAAGAAACTTCCTGCTGTGTAGCATCTATGGAATTAAACTCTAATCATCATTTGCTGTTGCAAAACAATTGCAAAGGTTCAATAGGATGCTTACCTACTCTCACCCCACCCCCAAAATACAAAGCTAACCAACACCAATTTGCTGACCTGATCTGTTTTGTTGTCCATGAAAGCTTTGTTTACAATGTCTCTGTTGGCCAACTTAACCTGGGGAGAGACAGCTGTTAAGCAATTAAATGCCAAGGCGGATCTTCAGAAGGGCAGAAAATTTGTGATGCAGCAAACACAGCAAAAAGCTAGAGGCTCTTGATCAACATTTAGACTTATTGTTGCAGGGCTTTTCATGAACTAAAGCCCCTTTGATCAAAAAATAAGCCTTGGGAGTAACTGGAGCCAAATCTTGTTTTTTTTAATCTAGATTAGTTATTTAGATAACTCAAGGTAGTGAAAGTACTTCAAACGTCTTCTTTCCTCTGTTTAACCACAGTAACCACTGGGATGGATTAGGTTAAGAGAGAGAGATTCACCCAAAGTCCTCCAACTGGCTTCCATGCCTAAGGCAGGACTAGAACTCACAGTCTCCTGTTGATTGGCTCAAAGTCACCCAACTGGCTTTTATGGCTAAGGCAGGACTAGAACTCACAGTCTTCTGGTGATTGGCCTAAAGTCATCCAACTGGCTTTCATGCCTAAAATGGGACTAGAACTCACAGTCTCCTGGTGATTGGCCCAAAGTCACCCAACTGGATTTCATACCTAAGGCAGGACTAGAACTCACAGTCTCCTGGTGATTGGCCTAAAGTTACCCAACTGGTTTTCATGCCTAAAATGGGACTAGAACTCACAGTCTCCTGGTGATTGGCCCAAAGTCACCCAACTGGATTTCATGCCTAAGGCAGGACTAGAACTCACAGTCTCCTGGTGATTGGCCTAAAGTCACCCAACTAGCTTTCATGCCTAAAATGAGACTAGAACTCACAGTCTCCTGGTGATTGGCTCAAAGTCACCCAAATGGCTTTTATTCCTAAGGCAGGACTAGAACTCACAGTCTCCTGGTGATTGGCCCAAAGTCACCCAAATGGATTTCATACCTAAGGCAGGACTAGAACTCACAGTCTCCTGGTGATTGGCCTAAAGTTACCCAACTGGTTTTCATGCCTAAAATGGGACTAGAACTCACAGTCTCCTGGTGATTGGCCCAAAGTCACCCAACTGGATTTCATGCCTAAGGCAGGACTAGAACTCACAGTCTCCTGGTGATTGGCCTAAAGTCACCCAACTAGCTTTCATGCCTAAAATGAGACTAGAACTCACAGTCTCCTGGTGATTGGCTCAAAGTCACCCAAATGGCTTTTATTCCTAAGGCAGGACTAGAACTCACAGTCTCCTGGTGATTGGCTCAAAGTCACCCAAATGGCTTTTATTCCTAAGGCAGGACTAGAACTCACAGTCTCCTGGTGATTGGCCCAAAGTCACCCAACTGGATTTCATACCTAAGGCAGGACTAGAACTCACAGTCTCCTGGTGATTGGCCTAAAGTTACCCAACTGGTTTTCATGCCTAAAATGGGACTAGAACTCACAGTCTCCTGGTGATTGGCCCAAAGTCACCCAACTGGATTTCATGCCTAAGGCAGGACTAGAACTCACAGTCTCCTGGTGATTGGCCTAAAGTCACCCAACTAGCTTTCATGCCTAAAATGAGACTAGAACTCACAGTCTCCTGGTGATTGGCTCAAAGTCACCCAAATGGCTTTTATTCCTAAGGCAGGACTAGAACTCACAGTCTCCTGGTGATTGGCCCAAAGTCACCCAAATGGCTTTTATGCCTAAGGCAGGACTAGAACTCACAGTATCCTGGTGATTGGCCCAAAGACACCCAACTGGATTTCATGCCTAAGGTGGGACTAGGACTCTCAGTCTCCTGGTTTCTAGCCTGTTGCCTTATACATTAGACTGATTAATTGATTTCAGGATTACAATAATTTGCAATTTTAATACAATGAAACCTGAAACAACACTACACCGAGATCTTACTCCTCCCCTCTCCAAACACACTCTAGACACATTCTGCTTTTATTTATTTCTGGATGATCATTAGGTAAGTTTTAACTTGGCATTAAGGAATGGCCGTTATGCAATATTGATGCTACAGCAGAACTCCAGAATCCTGTACCCTTAAGGTTAAAAATAGGGGACTTACTAAGTTTTCTTGGTAGTATATATTAGGTTGTTCAGTGGTGCAATTCAGCCGGTTCTATCTGGTTCGAGCAAACCGGTAGTGGTGGTGGCGGGAGGCTCCACCCACATCCCGTTTTTTACTCTCTGCGCATGCACCGAAGGTCCTCAGCCTTCACGGAGGTGGCGTGTGCTGACATTTGCGAACCGGTAGAGAAGCTAAGTTGATTTCACCCCTGGGGGTTGATTCTACATATATGGACTCCCACGAGTCAGAGGGACGGCAGATTTATCATTTCTAAGATTCTTAACATAACTCGGTTGTGCCTCAGTGCTAGAAGACCAGTGATGAGATGGAAAACTTAATATTCTGATTGCAGATTTATGGACTAATTGATTGCACTTAAGGTTGCGATGGAGAAGGGGACAGTTGCTCAACCATGCAAAGAGCCGATTCCCCATTCCAAAACATGAAGTGAATTGTTGATTAGCATCTTGCTAATCTAACACATCTACAGTAAAAGAATAACAGAGCGAGAAACTTAATTTGGTGATGAAGCACTGGGAAAAAAAAATCTTCAGGGTTGAAATTTGCTTTTTTCTCAACAGAGCAAATAGGAAATGATGTGGAGACTCTAGAAAGAGTGCAGAGAAGAGCAACCAAGAGGATTAGGCGACTGGAGGCTAAAACATATGAAGAACGGTTGCAGGAACTGGGTTTGTCTAGTTTAATGAAAAGAAGGACTAGGGGAGACATGATAGCGGTGTTCCAATATCTCAGGGGTTGCCCCAAAGAAGAGGGAGTCAAACTATTCTCCAAGGCACCTGTGGGTAGAACAAGAAGCAATGGGTGGAAACTAATTTAGCAACTTAGAACTGAGGAGAAATTTCCTGACAATTAGGACCATTAATCAGTGGAACTACTTGCCTCCAGAAGTTGTGAATGCCCCAACACTGGAAGTCTTTAAGAAGATGTTGGATAGCCATTTGTCTGAAACGGTATAGGGCTTCCTGCCTAGGCAGGGGTTTGGACTAGAAGACCTCTAAGGTCCCTTCCAACTCTGCTATTGTATTGTATTGTTATTATTGAAACAGTCTTTTCCGTTAAATTACTGAAAAGAGAACAACTGATTTCAACTGAAACGATCGAAAAGGCACAGCTAATCTCTTTAACACGCCTTTTATTTAGCACACCCAAGGTTTTCTTCATGTTTTGATTTTGTGTAAAAAAAATCATTTCCCGGGTCAATTTTTCTAGAGGCGTTGACACCTCAATTAATTAACAAGATCAAGCAATAGATTGGCTCTTTTAAAGTATCTCTCCCTCTCTCTCGCTCTTGTTCTTTGCTGAGGCTTTGTTTTGCAAGGAGTAATTGTTGCTGCTTCTTTTTAACTGCATGAATGAATGAACATCACAACAACCCAGTGGTGAGATTCAAATAATTTAACAACCGGTTCTCTGCCCTAATGACCAGCTGGGTAGGCGGGGCTTGGTGGTCAGGTGACTGGGTGGGTGTGGCCAAGTCAACGTCACTCCCCTGTGGCACGCATGCCATAGGTCAGGGGTGTCCAAACTTGGGAACTTTAAGACTTGTGGACTTCAACTCCCAGAATTCCCCAGCCAGCTGGCTGGGGAATTCTGGGAGTTGAAGTCCACAAGTCTTAAAGTTCCCAAGTTTGGACACCCCTGCCATAGGTTCACCACCATGGCCATAAACTTTGCTTTTCCAAATCTCTTTCTGCAGGTTTTATTGCTAGACTGACATCAGATACTGCCTTGGGGTTCTTCACATTGACGCATGTGCAAAACACGTCAACTTGAGAATGGAATATTCTGGAGAAGTCTAGAACATTCCATTTGTTTTTCAAACCACCCTGATGAGCTCTTCTGAAGATGGTTGGGCAGTTTTCTGAAAGTCTTTCTTTCCAAACCTTGAGGACAATCAGATCGATGATATGTGGCAGTGGTGGGTTTTAAATTATTTTAGAACCTACTCTGTAGGTGTGGCCTATTTTGTGGGCATGGCTTGGCAGTCATGTGACAGGGTGGGAGTGGCCACCTTTTAAAATGTGGTGAAACTCATTTAACAACGCTCTTGCTTAGCAACCAAAATTTTGCACTCAATTGTGATGATAAATTCTTTCTTTCTTTCTTTCTTTCTTTCTTTCTTTCTTTCTTTCTTTCTTTCTTTCTTTCTTTCTTCCTTCCTTCCTTTCCTTTCCTTTCCTTTCCTTTCCTTCCTGTTGGGTCACTGGCAGCGGCGGGCCAGATTTAGTTCCAGGTACGCCGGTGGAACCCCCTCTCACCGGTTCTCTAAATTTCACCAACCGGCTCTCGTGAGTAGGTGCGAGCCTGCAGAAACCCACCACTGATCCAGATCATAGTTATCCCATTTTCCAAAGGCAACTGGGCTTTCTTGGAAAACATTTCGCTTCTCATCCAAGAAACGTCTTCAAGTTGTTGTTTTTTTTCTGGACGCCTGGAGAAGCTTCTTGGATGAATTGTGAAACATTTTTTAAGGGGGGAAAAAAACCTAAAAAAGAAATATTCCAGAGTTTTCCAGAATTTCCATTCCTGGAAGGCAGGTGGGAAACGGCACTTACCCCTTAAAGTCAAGTGATTGAATCCTCACAGAAACCTTCACAATCAATAAACAGATAAACCCTTCAGCTCCACGTTTGAAATTTGCATTCTGAAGAACATTTGGTGTTGTTTAGCCTTGGGCAATACTTGATGGCTTCCATGCCCTGAAAAATTAGAATATTTGATTATATTTAACAGCGAGCAGGGAATGTTTGGTGTTTTGTGGGTATTTTATTTTATTTGGGGGGGGGGTTGTTTTGTATTTGCTAGCAGTGCATAAGTTTGTGTAGCATCTCAGCCTTCAGTCAGAATTCCCTGAACATTTCAAAACCGTAAGATGCTCAGTATGAAAAAGAAACACACGCAATTTACTTTGGCATGGGCTTGAGGGCTGCAAACACATCTGCGGATTATTGCTTCGCACGATCTGTGGAAAGAAAAAAAGACAGTTGAAATATGAGGCCTGCCCTGAACAAATCCACCATCTCAATCCATCCGGGATAAATTTCAGAAACATTTCTAATAAAGAGGAACTGTAATTTTTTTTTTTTTTTATTATTAAATTTATACCCCGCCCTTCTCCTTGTTAGGACCCAGGGCGGCGCACAGGCATTATATAAAACCATAAATACAATATACATCAATCAATTAAAAATATATTAAATTAATTTACCCGTGCTAAAACCCATTATTAAAACCGTAACCAAATTATAATTTATATTTAAAAGTCAGATGCGGGGGGCTATCCTAGGCCGGCTTGTTGGAATAAGTACGTCTTAAGACGTTGGCGGAAGAGGCGGAGGTCCGAGGTAGTGCGAAGGTCGGGGGGTAGGTCGTTCCAGAGGGCCGGGCCCGCCACAGAGAAGGCTCTTCCCCTGGGTGTCGCCAGCCGGCATTGCCCAGCCGACGGCACCCGGAGTAGGCCCGCTCTGTGGGAGCGGACCGGACGAAGGGATGTATGGGGCAGGAGGCGGTCTCGTATATAGCTAGGCCCCGAGCCATGGAGCGATTTAAAGATGGTGGTCAACACCTTAAAGCGCACTCGAAAGGCCACAGGCAGCCAGTGCAGCTCGCGCAGGAGAGGTGTTACGTGGGCTTGCCTTGAGGCACCCATAACCACCCGCGCGGCCGCATTCTGCACTAACTGCAGCCTTCGAGTGCACCTCAAGGGGAGCCCCATGTAGAGAGCGTTACAGTAATCCAGCCGAGATGTCACAAGCGCTTGAGTGACTGTGCGAAGGGCCCCCCGGTCTAGTAAGGGGCGCAACTGGCGTATCAGGCGAACCTGGCTGGCTCCCTGGTGGTAGAAGGGTGTTTTTCAAATTTGGCAACTTTTGAAATGGGCGGATTGCAAGCCCCAGACTTCAGCTCCTGGAATTGCAAAGCCAGCGTGCTCAGTGAGGGAGTTTGGGGAGTTGAAAATTGCATCCACCCATCTTAAAAGATGCCAAATCTGAAAAGAACTGCTTTACCACCTAGGAATCAGCCTTTACTGTTCCTCTTTATTAGAACTGTTCGCGATAGTCCTCCCCTTACGACCACAATTGAGCCCATAATTTCCGTTGCTGAGTGAGACAATGTTAAGCAAGCTTTGCCCCAATTTACATTGTTGTAAATTGTTGGAATATGGCATTCAGTTTTGGTCACCAAGATGTAGAAAAGACGTGGAGACTCTAGAAAGAGTGCAGAGAAGAGCAACCAAGATGATTAGGGGACTGTTGGCTAAGAAGAAGAACGGTTTAGGAACTGGGTATGTCTAGTTTAATGAAAAGAAGGACCAGGGGAGACATGATAGCAGTCTTCCAATATCTCAGAGGTTGCCACAAAGAAGAGGGAGTCAAGCTATTCTCCAAAGCACCTGAGGGCAGAACAAGAAGCAATGGGTGGAAACTAATCAAGGAGAGAAGCAACTTAGAACTGAGGAGAAATTTCCTGACAGAACAATTAGTCAGTGGAACAGCTGGCCTCCAGAAGTTGTGAATGCCCCAACACTGCAAGTCTTTAAGAAGATGTTGGATAGCCATTTGTCTGAAACGGTATAGGACTTCCTGCCTAGGCAGGGGATTGGACTAGAAGACTTCCAAGGCCCCTTCCAACTCTGCTATTGTATTGTATTGTTGTTGTTAGTTGCGAAGTCGTGTCCGACCCATCACAAACCCATGGACGATGTTCCTCCAGGCCTCAGTGACTCCATCCAGCCACCTCATTCTCTGTCGTCTAATGGTGTGGATTATTCTTATTTTCTTTCTTTTCTCTTTTATTTAAAACCTGGGGGCTACAGACATTCTCCCACTGGTTCATGGTCTGGCTGTTCTTAAGTAATTAGCGCAAGGAGATTAATTGCCATCTGTCTCGCCAGCAGCATCTGATGGGATAATGAATTCTCTTCCTCGACCAGCCCGCCTGTTGGGGAAAAGTTATATAACTGTGATGGTGAACCTAGGATAGTGGGTGCCACAAGTGGCAGGCACAGCTTTGCGGAGATCGCTCCTGCAAACTCTAGCCAAGGTTAAGGGACCTCCTGCACCACAAAAATAATAAGACCTCCCCGAAAATAAGGCCAAGCGCTTATTCCAGGGGTCAAAAGAAAATAAGGCCCTATCTTATTTTCGGGAAAACATGGAAATTATAAATGCCTTGAGTAGCAGTTCTGTTTGTAAAAGGAAAGAGGTGGTCAGAGAGGGTTTAGTTCAGTGGGTGGGTTTCAAATTTTTTAGAACCTACTCTGTAGGTGTGGCCTATTTTGTGAGCATGGCTTGGCAGTCATGTGACAGGGTGGGAGTGGCCACCTTTTAAAATGTGGTGAAACTCATTTAACAACGCTCTTGCTTAGCAACCAAAATTTTGGACTCAATTGTGATGATAAATTCTTTCTTTCTTTCTTTCTTTCTTTCTTTCTTTCTTTCCTTCCTTCCTTCCTTCCTTCCTTCCTTTCCTTTCCTTCCCGTTGGGTCACTGGCAGCGGCGGGCCAGATTTACTTCCAGGTACGCCAGTGGAACCCCCTCTCACCGGTTCTCTTAAATTTCACCAACCGGCTCTCGCGAGTAGGTGCGAGCCTGCAGAAACCCACCATTGGTTTAGTCTAAATGTATTCAGATTGGCAACACAATCTGTTTTGGGCCTTTGTTGCAAATTCATCACCGTGGGTTTAATTAGATCTATTCATTTCTTTAATTACCATTTTGGAGAATGTTCTCCCGGGTCAAAACTCCACAAATGCTGGGAATCCTTTAAATATAACGATTGACCTTATTTCTAAGGAGGGTCAGGAAAGTTTTGTCAAAAACGTCAGAAGGGAGACATGGAATTTGAATTGCGGTCACAAGGCTTAAGTAAGATATTGTGGGGGGTGACAATCCAATAGATTTTGGTCCCACTTCTGATTCCCAAGGATCTTGAAACAGGGTTTTATTTTACGAGTTTAATTGGCCTTATTGTTTTTCGTCTTTTTAAATGGCTTTTGTGGTTATGCTTTTGGTTATTGCTAGCATTTGTTTTCGGATTTTTTAATTTGGAAGCTGCCCAACGAGACGCAAGACTATGTTAAATTCAGTATAAAGTCAATCATGTGACTAACTTGTGGTAGTTAAGTGAACATTGTGGTCATTAAGTGGAGCAATGGTTTGGCTATTGGCATAGAATAGAATAGAATGGAATGGAATGGAATGGAATGGAATAGAATAGAATGGAATAGAAAATATGGAATTGGAATTGGAATTGGAATTGGAATTGGAATTGGAATTGGATGGGATGGGATGGGATGGGATGGGATGGGATGGGATAGAATAGAATAGAATAGAATAGAATAGAAAAGAAAAGAAAAGAAAAGAAAAGAAAAGAAAAGAAAAGAAACTATGGAATGGAATTGGAATGGAATTGGAATTGGAATGGAATGGAATAGAAAATATGGAATGGAATGGAATAGAAAATATGGAATGGAATAGAAAATGTGGAATGGAATAGAAAATATGGAATAGAATGGAATAGAAAATTTGGAATGGAATGAAAAATATGGAATGGAATAGAAAATATGGAATGGAATAGAATGGAATGGAATGGAATAGCTCCCCAATTTACAACAGTTTATTTAACAACCATTCAAAGTTATAACTGAAAAAAGTGACTTATGCCCATTTTTCACACTTATGTCCATTGCAGCATCCCCAGGATCATGTGATCAAAATTCAGGTGCCTGGCAACCTACTCATACTTATGACCATTGCTGTGTCCCAAGGTCAGGTTGATCCCTTTCTGCAACCTTTTAACAAGCAAAATCAACAGGAAAGCCCAATTTACTTAACAAGCGTGTTACTAACTTATCAACCGTGGTGATTCAATTAACAACTGGGGCAAGAAAGTTCCTAAAAATTGGGCAAGACTCGGTTAACAAATGTCTCATTTAACGACAGAAATTTTGGGCTTCATTGTGGCTGTAACTTGAGGACTAATGTAGAATGGAATGGAGAGGAGAGTTGGGAAGGGAAGGGGAGGGGAAGAGGAGAGGGGAGAGGAGAGGAGAGGAGAGGAGAAGAAAGACGGGAAGGGAAAAGGGAAGGGAAGAGAAGAGGAGAGACAGGAAGGGAAGAGGAGGGGAGGAGGGGAAGAGGGGAGGGGAGGGGAGAGGAGAGACGGGAAGGGGAGAGGGGAGAAGAGGAGAGGAGAGACAGGAAGGGAAGAGGAGGGGAGGAGGGGAAGAGGGGAGGGGAGGGAAGAGACGGGAAGGGGAGGGGGGAGAAGAGGAGACAGGAAGGGAAGGGAAGAGGAGGGGAGGAGGGGAAGAGGGGAAGAGAGGGGAGGGGAGAGGAGAGGAGAGACAGGAAGGGAAGGGAAGAGGAGGGGAGGAGGGGAAGAGGGGAAGGGAGGGGAGGGGAGAGGAGAGGAGAGACAGGAAGGGGAGGGGAGGAGCGGAAGAGGGGAGGGGAGAGGGGAGAAGAGGAGAGGAGAGTCGGGAAGGGGAGGGAAGGGGAAGGGAAGGGGAGAGGAGAGGAGAAGAAAGACAGGAAGGGGAGAGGGGAGAAGAGAGGAGAGACAGGAAGGGAAGGGAGGGAAGGGAAGGGAAGAGGAGAAGAGAGGAGAGGAAGGACAGGAAGGGAAGAGAAGAGGAGAGACATAAAAGGAATGGAGGAGGGGAAAGGAGAGGAGAGGAAAGGCGGGAAGGGAAGGGAATTGGACAAGTGTGACTGAACACGTACAAGGAATTTATCTCTGGTGCATAAGCTCTCAGGTATCTACGAGCAATAAACCATGATCATAATCGTAACACAAACATCATAAATCATAAATTACAACACCCATTGATAGTCATAAGGTACTGAATAAAAGCAATCAACAAGAGCTAATTGTGGGAATTAGTTGCTTAGCAGATTGATGGCAAGAGGGATAAAACTGTCTTTGTGTCTATGTCAGGGTTCCAAGTAACAACACCCCCCCCCCCCAAGGCTTGAGGTTCCTCAAAGGTCCATGTTATTAGAGTGTCCGATTGGCACATCTGGGAAAACCTGAGTCTGAAAGCTTCCAGGTTTCCCCCACCCAAACGAAAGTCAAAGCACTCCCACAGGTTTTTTTTTCCAGAGAGTACCGTATTTTTCGGAGTATAAGGCGCACCTTTTCCCCTCAAAAAAGAGGTTGAAAATCTGGCTGCGTCTTATACCCTGAATACAGCATTTTTTTTTGCCTCCCAAAACCCTGCCCCCTTCACCAAAATGGCTGTGCAGGGCCTTTAAGGTCCCTTCCAACTCCGCTATTGTATTTAGTGACTGTATTTAGAAGCTCCTGGGGGCTGGGGAGGGCAGAAATGAGTGAAAAATGGGCCGCTTTTGGCTCAATTTCCCCCTCCCCCAAACCCCCAGGAGCACTCTTTAAGCCTCCTAAAGGCTATGCATGCCCTTCTTTGGGACCAAAAACGGGCCCATTTTCACAAAAAATGCGCCATTTTCTTTTGTTTGGGGGGAGCCCCAGCCCCCAGTAGCACTCTACAAGCCTCCTGAAGGCTATTCATGCTCTTTTGGGGGGGGGGAACCCGAACAACTGGCCATTTTTTGGGATGTCTGCAGGGTGCAATAACTTTTTTTAAGTTTGCCTCTTCAAAACATGTGTCTTATGCTGCGGTGCATCTTATACTCTGAAAAATATGGTATGTTATCTGTGTACCAAGTTTGCTTGAGATTGGTCGAGGCGTTCCAGAGTTATGCTGGAACACACACACAAAAACCACACAGAGCTAGATAGGGAGGGAGGGAAGGAGACAGAGAGAGAGAGAGAGAGAGAGAGAGAGCGAGAGAGAGAGAGAGAGAGAGAGAGAGAGAGAGAGAGAGAGAGAGAGAGAGAGAGAGAGAGAGAGAGAGAGAGAGAGAGAGTTTTTTTTTCTCCCTGATTTCTTAGTTTTTAGTTTTTTAGTTTTTAGTTTTTTTATTAAATTTATACACCGCCCTATCTCCCCGAGGGGACTCAGGGCAGTGCACAGGAAATAATAAAAGCATAGCAATAAATACAATAAAATATGAGAAATAAGTTAAAAATAAATTAAATTTGGAACCCGTGCTAAAATTGTCGTTACAAACCCAATTTAAAATCACATTTAAAACTACACCAGGCCGGCTGCATCATCATCATCATCATTATTATTATTATTATTTAGCGATAGTTTTAGTTTTATAGGGGTTTTTAGCGCAGGGCCAGTTTAATTTGTTTTTAATTTTGTATTCTGTCTGTTTTAATTGTTTTAATTCCCTGTGCCCCGCCTCGAGTCCCTTCGGGGAGAAAGAGCGGGTTATAAATAAAATTATTATTATTATTTATATTATATTTATTCAATTTATACCCCGCCCTTCTCCAAACGGACCCAGGGCGGCGCACAGGAAAATTAAAAATACATACAAAACATCATATAAAATTTAAAAAACTAATTCAATGAATCCTGTGCTAAAACCAGATTAAAATCCCCAAATTTAAAAACTATCTAAAAGTCAGATTAGGGGGCTACGCTAGGCTGGCTAGATGGAACAAATGTGTCTTTAGACACTTGCGGAAGAGGCGGAGGTCAGCGATGGTGCGAAGTTCAGGGGGTAAGTTGTTCCAAAGGGCTGGACCTGCCACAGAGAAGACTCTTCCCCTGGGTATCGCCAGTCGGCATTTATTTTTATTTTATTAAATTTATTTATTTATTTTTATTTTATTGTCCGACCGACGGCACCCTGAGGAGGCCCTCTCTGTGGGAGCGTATTGGTCTGAGGGATGTATGGGGCAGGAGGCGGTCTCACATATAACTAGGCCCTGAGCCATGGAGCGCTTTGAAGATGGTCGTCAAAACCTTGAAGCGCACCCGAAAGACCACAGGAAGCCAGTGCAGCTCGCGCAGGATTGGTGTTATGTGGGAGTGTCTAGGCGCTCCCGTAATCACCCGCGCGGCTGCATTCTGGACTAACTGCAGCTTTCGAGTGCACCTCACGGGAAGCCCCATGTAGAGAGCATTACAGTAGTCGAGTCGAGAGGTCACGAGGGCCTGAGTGACTGTGCGAAGGGCAGCCCGGTCCAGTAAGGGGCGCAATTGGCGCATCAGGCATACCTGATGGAAAGCCCCCCTGGCCACGGCCGCCACATGGTCCTTCATGGACAGCCGGGAATCCAGGAGGACACCCAAATTGCGCGCCCTCTCCACGGGGGCAGGTGTTTCGCCCCCAATGGCCAGAGTTGGAATAATCTGGCTGAACCGGGGTGCCGGAAGCCACAGCCACTCAGTCTTGGACGGGTTGAGCCTGAGTTTGTTACTACCCATCCAGATCCGTACGGCCTCCAAACACCGGGACATGACCTTGTCGGCATCGTTGGGGTGGTCTGGGGTGGATATGTACAACTGAGTATCATCAGCGTACAGATGATATCCCACCCCAAAACCACGGATGATCTCGCCCAGCGGCTTCATGTATGTGTTGAACAGTAGGGGCGAGAGGACCGACCCCTGAGGTACCCCGCATACGAGGGGCCTCCAGGCCGACCTCTGCCCCCCTGCCAACACATATTGCGACCGACCAGAGAGGTAGGACGAGAACCACCGCAGAACGGTGCCTCCCAGCCCCAACCCCCCCAGTCGGCGCAATAGGATACTATGGTCGATGGTATCAAAAGCCGCTGAGAGATCTAATAGGACTAGGATAGAGGAATATCCTCTATCCCGCGCCCTCCAGAGATCATCAACCAACGCGACCAATGCCGTCTCGGAAGCCGGACTGGCGCGGGTCTAGATAATCAACTTCCTCCAAGTGTCGCGGAAACTGTTGAGCCACCACACTCTCTACAACCTTCACTAAAAAGTGAAGGTTGGAGACAGGACGATAGCTCTCTAATAATGCTGGATCCAGGGACGGCTTTTTGAGGAGGGGCCTTACTACTGCCTCTTTCAAGACGGCAGGCAAGGACCCCTCACTCAAAGATGCGTTGACAATGCCCTGGAGCCAGCCTCGTGTCGTCTCCCAGGATGCCAGTACAAGCCAGGAGGGACACGGGTCCAATAAACATGTGGTAGCCCTAAGTCTCTTTGACAACATGTCCATATCCTCGGTAGTAACAAAATCAAACTCCTCCCAAGATGTTGTCTCAAGAGCAACCTCGGACTGCTCAACTGGACCACTGTCGATGGAGAGCAGCTTGCTCCGAATCCGAGTGATTTTCTCCTGCAGATAAATCCCAAATTCCTCTGCTCGACCCTGTAGAGGGGCTTCCCGCGGCCTCTGTTGCAGGAGGGAGCGGGTCACCCCAAACAGGGCGGCAGGGCGGTTATCTGCGGATGCAATAAGAGTGGCACAATACTCATGTTTGGCCACTCTTATCGCCACCAGGTAAGTCCTAATGTAGGTTGTCACTAGTGTTCGGTCGGCTTCGGAGCGAGAGGATCTCCATCTGCTCTCTAGGCGTCTCTTGTGGCGCTTCATTCCCCTAAGCTCCTCGGTGAACCAAGGAGCCCAGGTGGATCGTCGCCGCAAGAGAGGCCGCAAGGGCGCGACTCGGTCCAAGGCCCCCGTGGCCGCACTTAACCATGCGGCCACTAGGTCCTCAGTCGAGTCGCGGGGCAAATCCACAGGAATTGGCCCAAGCTCCCTTTGGAACCTTACCGGGTCCATCAGAAGCCTGGGGCGGAACCATATAGGGCTCTCCGGTTCCGTCTCCCCACGGTGGGGTGCAGCGATCGGAAAATTATTATTATTATTATTATTATTATTATTATTATTATTATTATTATTATTATTATTATTATTATTATTATTATTATTATTATTATTTGGATTTATATAACCGCATCCTCTCCCCAAAGGGACCCGGGGCGCTGCACAGGAAATTAAAAACCACATAATACCACAAATATAATTAATTAAAACCGAATTAAATAAATTATCCCTGTGCTAAAAATTTAAAAGTATTAAAACATTAATATTAGCATGAAATAAGTGTGTTTTTGGTGCCCGACGGAAGAGGCGCAGATCCATGATAATACGAAGGTCGGGGGGCTGGTTGTTCCAGAGGGTGGGGGCTGCCACAGAGAAGGCCCTCCCCCTGGGGGGTCGCCAGCCGGCATTGTCCGGCAGATGGTACCCTGAGGAGGCCCTCCCTGTGGGAGCGGACAGGTCGAAGGGAGGTATGTGGTAGGAGGCACTTCCACAAAATCCAGGCATTTTCCTAGTAGGGCTGTTTCTGCACCCTTGCCTGAGAAAAAAACCAGCGGGGCGTAGCAGGTCCCATGGAGAGAAAAGGAAAGGGGTGGGGAATGATGAAGCACAGGGGTTTCTTTTATTATTATTATTTATTATTTATTCGATTTATAGACCGCTCCCTCTCCCCGCAGGGACTCGGGGCGGTGCACAGGACTTAAAAACATATATAAATACTGTTACGTTTGGAGGAAATCAGTCCGAGTCAGGATAGTCATTAAAGGGATTTATTGCAAGCAGCAAGAACTATATACAGGAACCATAAGAGAATCATTGCAACTGAAACTTCCCAACTTCGATAGCTTTTTATAGGTTTCTCTAAAGCGGGAAAAACCTGAGCCAGACAGAAAGTCTGGCCTGGCCAGCCGCGACTCAGCCAATCAGACGCGACTGGCTGTTACAATGTTTCACAAACCTCTGGGTCAGCCTTGGTTCTCCAGACTGACTGTCTGTGCGTGGGCAGAGACATAACAAATACAACAATAACAATATTTAAAATTAAATTAAATCATTTATCCTGTGCTAAAATTCTTAAAATTTTAAAACCTTTAAAACCCTTAAAACTATTCCCTATTATCCCTATTAAAACAATCTCCATCTTCTTCTTTGCAAAGTGTTTATTTTCCCTGCTGTTTTACAAGCTGTTCGTTCCAACTCCTTTTCTGCTTCTCCAGTGCCTGTGAAGCATCTGCTGGCTATAATGTACGAGGTGTGTGATGCATTCAGCTTTACACATTGTAACACATCCGTATTTTAATAGTACGGATGTATTCCTGCAACCCACTTTACCTTTGATCGTTGTGTCTTTAGTTTTTAGTTTTATTAGTTAGTTAGTTTAGTTTTATACATCCCTTCGACCGATCCGCTCCCACAGAGAGGGCCTTCTCAGGGTACCGTCGGCCGGGCAATGCTGGTTGGCGGTGCCCAGGGGAAGAGCCCTCTCTGTGGTGGGCCCTGCACTCTGGAACGACCTTCCCCCCGATCTACGCACCATCGTGGACCTCTGCCTTTTCCGCCAACGTCTTAAAACCTATTTATTCCAACAAGCCAGCCTAGCATAACCCCGTTTCTGACTTTTATAGGGATAATTTTTAAATTTTAGAGTTTTATTAATTTTAGCACAGGGAATATTTAATTAGTTTTTTAATATTTTGGATTTTTGTATTTTGGTATGATTTTAATGATGCCTGTGCGCCGCCCTAGGTCCCTTTTTAGGAGAAGGATGGGGTATAAATTTAATAAAATAAAAAATAAAATAAAGTTATTCATACTTATATCCCACACCCATCTCCCACAGAGGGACCCGGGGCGGCGCACAGGAACATTAAAAACAAGTACAAATATACAAAATACTCCTAAAACAACATTAAACTCAAAACCCTGTGCTAAAACATAATTAAAATCCCACAAATTAAAACTTTGGCAAACTAATACTCAATCGGAATAGGAATACTCTAGCCGGCCTTCACACCAGGCCGGCTAGTTGGAAAAAATGTGTTTTTAAGCGCTGGCGGAACTGGCGGAAGTCCGAGGTGAAGCGGAGTTCGGGAAGCAGGTCGTTCAAGAGGGTTGGGCCCACCACAGAGAAGGCCCTTCCCCTGGGCGTCGCCAACCGGCATTGCCAACCGGCATCTTCCCTTTTCTTTACTTGAGTTCCTTAAATATATCGTGCAAACACCATTTAACCATCATTTGACGTTACAGAATAGAATAGAATAGAATAAATCTTTATTACGGTCAAAGACCAGCAATACACGTTACATTTAACCATATATTAAAAAGTACTAACTTTAAGGTATAATTTTAAAAATGTCAGCATTATAAGTGGAAAGTAGCATACATGTTCTCACTTTGTTCAGGTCATTTGCTGGTTTACCTAGGTGCAAAAGCGTTAAGTATGTATGTAAAAACCATGGCCCAGAAATTGTTAGAGATATGTCCAAATGATTGGTACAAGATCACAACTATCCTTCTACAACCAATTTTTTTCTTATGGACATTGCGGAAGCACAGAATTTTGCCACTGCATGCGTAGTAGCCGGGTTCGTGTCCTGGAGGAGGAAGTCCAGATAAAAATTGCCTGCCCTCCCTGCTAATCTCTCTAATAAGGGGAGAATATATGCAGACGTTACAACAGGCCTACCTGCAGTGGGTCTGTGACAATTTGCCATGGCCAGCTCACCACGGCCAACTTGCCATGACCAACTCATTACAGCCAACTCACTGCAGGACAACTTGCTACAGCCAACTTACTATGGGACAACTTGCTACGGAGGGGAGGGGAGGGTTGGCATGGGCGGGGCCAGCTGAAAATCCGCTGACCAGCATGTGCATACATGTGCAGTGGAGCTGATCTAGGGCAACAGCTCACATGCCCACAGAGATGGCTCCGTGGGCCACCTGTGGCACATGTGCCACAAGTTCGCCATCACGAGTATAAGGACTCCTTTATTGGGCAGGGGGTTGGACTAGAAGACCACCAAGGTCCTTTCCTGCCATAGGATTCTATGATTCTGCCTGGGAATGTACCAATCGGACTTTAAATAAAAGAAGCAGAATTCCCAGGATTACGGTGAAATCTGCCTTCTACTCCTATCTAAATAGCAAATTGATTCTTGGGAGGTGGGGGGGTTAACCCAGAGATTTGAGCATTAGCTAATCATAATTCAGCCGCCCTTTATGATAATTTGCCACTTGACAAATTAGGCTGTAATTCCTCTATTTACAATACAATAGCAGAGTTGGAAGGTCATCTTGCCTAGTCAGGAAGCCCTATACCATTTCAGACAAATGGCTATTCAACATCTTCTTGAAGACTTCCAGTGTTGGGGCATTCACAACTTCTGGAGGCAACTTCTGTTCCACTGATTAATTGTTCTCATTGTCAGGAAATTTCTCCTCAGTTCTAAGTTGCTTCTCTCCTTGATTAGTTTCCACCCATTGCTTCTTGTTCTGCCCTCAGGTGCCTTGGAGAATAGCTTGACTCCCTCTTCTTTGTGGCAACCCCTGAGATATTGGAAGGCTGCTATCATGTCTCCCCTCATCCTTCTTTTTTATTAAACTAGACATACCCAGTTCCTGCAACCATTTTTCATATGTTTTAGTCTCCAGTTCTCTAATCCTCTTTGTTGCTCTTCTCTGCACTCTTTATAGAGTCTCCACGTCTTTTCTACATCGTGGTGACCAAAACTGAATGCAGTATTCCAAGTGTGGCCTTGGAACACTGCATTCAGTTTTGGTCACCACGATGTAGAAAAGATGTAAATCTGCTTACAATATGATGATCTTTATTGAAACTGGTTTTTCTAAAAAATTAACTGTCCCCAAGAATGTTCAACCAACACATATCTATGCATTGCCTTCTTCACGCAAGGGAAAAAATGCCAATATTTGATCTCAATCAACTTCCCTTCATGCACTGCAAAGCCAGGGAAGTTGCATTTTTTTAAAAAAAAAAATCTACCGTATTTTTCGGACTATAAGACACACCGGTGTATAAGACGCACCAAGATATCGAAGAGGTAAGTAGGGAAAAAAAGTGTTTGTCCTCCCCTGCCCCCAGGATCACTCTGCAGGCTTCAGCAGGACTGGGGGGAGGCAAAAATGGAGGCATTTTTTCCTTCCCCCAGCCCTGCTGAAGCTTGCAGAATGCTTCTGGGAGCTGAGGAAAGACAAAAATGCCTCAGTTTTTGCCAAAAACAGCATGTTTTTTGCCCGTTTTTTGCAAAATCGGGGGCATTTTTTCCTTCTCTCAGCCCTCCTGAAGCCTGCAGAGTGCTTCTGGATCTGAGGGAGGGCAGAAAATGGCCCTTTTAACCCATTTTTCACAAAAACAGGGGCATTTTTGCCATCCCCCAGCCCTGCTGAAGCCTGCAGAGTGCTTGCGGGGACTGAGGGAAGGAAAAAACACCTCTGTTTTTGCAAAACATGGCCTGTTTTTCACAAAAATAGGAGCAGGTGTGGGGCTTTAGGAGGCCAAAAATGGCTGTATTCAGCATATAAGACGCACCACCATTTCCACACACATTGGGGAGGGGGGAGGTGCATCTTATACTCCATAAAGTACGGTAATTGTGCTTAGCATCTACCCTGCCAAACGATGTCTTTTCGGCATTCCAATTGTTTTGACAAGGTATAAATTGCTCTGCTGCTGACAATCTGTGTCTCTTGTGAGGAAGCAGCTGTTTCCAGGAAGGACAGAGGAAATCGTTCTGTGGAGCAACTGATATTTGAGCCGAAATGTGGCTTCGCTGTTCAGACACCCCTAAAGCAGCGCCAGAGTCCAGCATGATCATTGCTAGGAAACAAGGACAAAGAAGCTGTCTTTGACACCATAGCAACCTGCAAGGAACATTCACCAACTTCATCATTTTCGGACCGCTATGTTCAGCCTGGACCATCTTTGAGTTCAGAAAGGAGGTTGACTAATGGGAAAGGGCACAATGACACGAGAAGAAGCACACGAAGATCCGGACATGAGAAAAAGGACAATTGCCATCCAAATGGGTTTTGAAGAATGCAGCTAGCAGAAACAGTCTTGGCCTATAGTTCTGAGAATAGGAGCAGGAGGGGAGAAGTTTTTAAAAAAATGGGTATTCCAAGCCAACTTCAAGATAAAAGCTACAGTGGTGGGTTTCAAATTTTTTTAGAACCTACTCTGTAGGTGTGGCCTATTTTGTGGGCGTGTCTTGGCAGTCATGTGACAGGGTGGGAGTGGCCACCTTTTAAAAAGTGGTGAAACTCATTTAACAACGCTCTTAGCAACCAAAATTTTGGACTCAATTGTGATGATAAATTCTTTCTTTCTTTCTTTCTTTCTTTCTTTCTTTCTTTCTTTCTTTCTTTCTTTCTTTCTTCCTTCCTTCCTTCCTTTCCTTTCCTTCCTTCCTTTCCTTTCCTTTCCTTCCCGTTGGGTCATTGGCAGCGGCGGGCCAGATTTACTTCCAGGTACACCGGTGGAACCCCCTTTCACCGGTTCTCTAAATTTCACCAACCGGCTCTCGCGAGTAGGTGCGAGCCTGCAGAAACCCACCACTGAAAAGCTACCTCAGGCTTCTACAGAATACAGAGCAATAGAGTTGGAAGGGACCTTAGAAGTCTTCTAGTCCAACTCGCTGCTCAAGCAGGAGACCCTACCTACACCATGCTGGACAAAGGGCTGCCCAGAATGGTATACGGTCACCCCACCGTTTGTTGTTGAGGGGGAGATTGGAGGAGGAAGGAGTATTAGGTATGTTCTTGGTCTTGAGGTTACACAAATAATAAGGAATGGAATCAGGAGTGGGTTTCAATTTATTTTACTAGCAGTTTGTGCGTGCGCGCACGCTCATATGATGCTTCTCTGCAAGCACAGAAACATCTAGGTGAATGGGTGGAGCCTCCCACCGCCGCTGCTACCAGTCTGCCTGATCCAGGGTGGAATGGAATGGAATGTTTATTTGTATACCGCTCCCTCTCCCCGAAGGGACTCGGGGCGGTGCGCAGGGAATATAAAACATAAAACATACAACAATATAAATATCTAAAATTAAATTAAATTACAATGACCCTGCACTAAAACCTAAAAAACCCTAAACCCTTAAAAACCCAATTAAAAATTTAAATGTACAGACCAGAGGTGTGAGAAATAGATTAGGCCAGGCCGGCCTGTTGGAAGAAATACGTTTTGAGCTTTCGGCAGAAGGAGCGGAGTTGTTCTGAGGTCGGGGGGAAGGTCGTTCCATAGGATAGGGCCTGCGACAGAGAAGGCCCTTCCCCTGGGAGTCGCCCGCTGGCATTGCCTAGTGGACGGCACCCGGAGAAGTCACTCTCTGTGCGAGCGAATCGGTCGCTCGCACAGGGGAAAGGGTGAACCAGCAGAAACTCACCTTGGACCAAGGTGAGTTTATGGAATGGAATGGAATGGAATGCAGGAGGGGAAAGGAGGGGAGGGGAGGGGGAGGGGGAGGAGAGGAGAGGATAAAATGAATAGAGTAAAGCAGAGCAGAGCAGAATAGAGCAGAACAGAACAGAACAGAATAGGAATAGGAATAGGAATAGGAATAGGAATAGGAATAGAATACTTTATTGCTCAAGTGTGATTGGAGACATAAGGAATTTGTGCATAATTTCCCAGTGTACATACAAACAACCAAGCGATGTCATAGATCATAAATCACAATATCCAATCATAAATCACAAGATACAAACAACGATTGACAAATCATAACATACCAATGGGAGAAGGTGATAAGGAAGACGAGAAGCGAGGAAGATGACAAAATGAGAAAGATGACAAGATGCGAAGGATGATAACAATACAGCTCACTACATGGGTAAATAGCTTTAGACCTAAGACAGTGCTGCAGGAGTTAGGACTTCAGCAGAGTGATGGCATGGGGGAAAGAATTCCTGACCGCGAGAACAATTAGTAGTAGTGACTTGCCTCCAGAAGTTGTGAATGCTCCAACACTGGAGGTTTCTAAGAGGAGAGACAGGGGAGACATGATAGCAGTGTTCCGATATCTCAGAGGGTGCCACAAAGAAGAGGGAGTCAAACTATTCTCCAAGGCACCTGGGGGCAGGACAAGAAGCAATGGGTGGAAACTGATCAAGGAGAGAAGCAACTTGGAACTAAGGAGAAATTTCCTGACAGTTAGAACAATTAACCTCTGGAACAGCTTGCCTCCAGAAGTTGTGAATGCCCCAACCCTGGAAGCCTTTAAAAAGATGTTAGATAGCCATTTGTCTGAAATGGTATAGGGTTCCTGCCCATGCAGGGGGTTGGACTAGAAGACCTACAAGGTCCCTTCCAACTCTGCTATTGTATTGTATTGTATTGTATTGTATTGTATTGAGATTGGACGACCATTTGTCAGAAATGGTATAGGGCCATGATGGCAAACCTATGGCACACGTGCCAGAGATGGCATGCAGAGCCCTCTCTGTGGGCATGCACGCTGTCGCCACCTGGTGTTCCCGTGCACCAAAGCACACATGTGCACACGTGTTCCAGTTGGAGCACTTGGTGCCGAAAAGGTTCTGTTCTGAAAAAACATGAGGCAGAGTCCTGGTCCCGACAAAACCCCATTTAATTAAACAAACGTGAATTCCTTCATTCACAATCAGCAAGGCCTGGCAAACTTTACTTTACTTTACTTTACTTTAATTCGACTTATTAACTGCCCCCTCTCCCCGAAGGGACTCGGGGAGGTGCACAGGAAATATAAAAACACAATATATCACAATAAATACATAAATATTTAAAACTATATTAAACTAACACCCTGTGCTAAGATCTCCCCATTAAAATTACCGTAAAACCCAATATAAAAATTTCTCTACTAACTAAGGCTAAGTACAGTAGGCTAGGCCAGGCCGCCCTGTTGGAAATGGTAAGTTTTTAATTGCTGGCGGAAGGAGCGGAGGTCCGTGATGGATCTAAGTTCGGGGGGAAGGTCGTTCCAGAGGGTCGGGCCCGCCACAGAGAAGGCCCTTCCCTTGGGTGTCACCCGCTGGCACTGCCTAGTGGACGGCACCCGGAGAAGTCCCTCTCTGTGGGAGCGAATCGGCCGAAGGGATCTATGGGGTAGAATGCGATCCCGCAGATAACTAGGTCCCGTGCCATGGAGCGCTTTGAAGATGGTAACCAGTACCTTGAAGCGCACCCAAAAGACCACAGGCAGCCAGTGCAGTTCACGCAGGAGCGGTGTTACATGGGAATACCTGGAGGTACCCAATATTGCCCGCGCGGCTGCATTCTGAACTAGCTGTAGCCTTCGGGTGCACCTCAAGGGGAGCCCCATGTAGGGGGTCTTACAAAGGAATATTTATGACCACAGACCTTATCTAGCTTGGAAAGCTGCCATGTCAATATTTCCCAAATGAGGTGCTGTGCAAGGAAAGACTGGGCACACAGTCTCTGAGATTCACGGACAGATCTTCACACCAGGGATGGGTTGCTGCCGGCGTTGCTGCCAGTTTGCTGCACGTGCATGCACAGTTGACTGCAAATTTTGCTGCGCAGGCATGCACAGAACATGAAAAGTTGACTAAAACACAAGCCGGCAACAGCAGTGGGGACTGGGGAACTGGTTCGGGGGCGTGGCCAGCCTGCCGTCCCTGCCGGTTCGGTGTCCCAGTCCAGTTTTCACTACCACTTCACCTGAATCAGTAGCAACTGGTAGCAACCCACCTCTGTTTCACACTCCTGAAACAAATCTAATGACGACCGATCGAATTGTTTCCTGCAAAAGCCCATTCTCCTTTCGCTCCTCTTTTATTTCCTATGGGAGGGGCCATTCACCTTCCACCTGTGACTTTACCCCCAAGTCTACCCTGATTTCTGAGTTGTTCTTTTCTTCTGGCAGCTCTCCACATGGACACACTGGGGAACAGGCTCCAGCTGTTCCTCTGCCTCACTGCTGTCTAGCTCCGTAGGCACCTGAACACTGCTAGATGGCCTCGGCCCCCTCTCTGCCTCCGATGCAGAGCCCTCATCCAAGCCTTCCCCAGCCTCCAGGACTGGTCCAGGTTCTTCCCCAACCTCCTCACTGTCCAACTCTGTTGTCAACTCCACTGGCTACTGGCGGGCCACAACAGGTTCTCCATCATTGGTATAGGGCAGAGGTTCCCAAACTTGGCAACTTTAAGCCTTGTGGACTTCAACTCCCAGAATTCTCCAGCCAGCGTAGCTACGCTGGCTGGAGAATTCTGGGAGTTGAAGTCCACAAGGCTTAAAGTTGCCAAGTTTGGGAACCTCTGGTATAGGGTCTCCTGCTTGAGCAGGGGGTTGGATAAGAAGACCTCCAGAGTCCCTTCCAATTCTGTTATTCTGTAATAGATAAATTCTTCTCTTTAATGAAAGCCATCGTGATTGCCCTCCGTTCTTCCATGATGGTTATTAGTGGCCTTGTCGCATGTACAACCCAAAATTGGGTCTTCCACCACTGAGCAGGAATGCTGCCAAGATGCATAAGCATAACCAATTAATGAGCATCCTATGAGCCAGACGGGACAGCTTAATTTCCTTTCATATAGAAAATCATAATAAAACTGTAACCAATGGGGAAAAAGGTGAAATTTTGAGGGGCCCCTTCAGACTGTGATAATCTTAACTTGCATCTTGTTTAGCTCATTAGGCAAATGATTATGACTGAAGGCTTGGATTTAAATGGATGCCTCTGGCGAATTCCATTATAGGGTAAGACTGTTTCCATTGCCTTACTGGAAGACCAACTGGAGCCAGGTGTCAGCGTGCCAAATATCATCCAGGATTAAATCAGAGTCCAAGGCAGAGCTTTCCCCAAAGTTCCAATTGAATAAGAGAGACATGTCGGTACAATCTGTGGGAAACCCGAATCTGAAAGCTTCCTGGGTTCCCCACCCAGTTGAAACTTCAACATCTTGCCCCCATACCAGTGGTGGGTTTCTGCAGGCTCGCACCTACTCGCGAGAGCCGGTTGGTGAAATTTAGAGAACCGGTGAGAGCGGGTTCCACCGGCGTACCTGGAAGTAAATCTGGCCTGCCGCTGCCAGTGACCCAACGGGAAGGAAAGGAAAGGAAGGAAGGAAGGAAGGAAGGAAGGAAGGAAGGAAGGAAGGAAGGAAGGAAGGAAGGAAGGAAGAGAAAGAAAGAAAGAAAGAAAGAAAGAAAGAAAGAAAGAAAGAAAGAAAGAAAGAAAGAAAGAAAGAAAGAAAGAAAGAAAGAAAGAAAGAAAGAAAGAAATTATCATCACAATTGAGTCCAAAATTTTGGTGGCTAAGCAAGAGCGTTGTTAAATGAGTTTCACCACATTTTAAAAGGTGGCCACTCCCACCCTGTCACATGACTGCCAAGCCACGCCCACAAAATAGGCCACACCTACAGAGTAGGTTCTAAAAAATTTGAAACCCACCACTGTCCCATACCCACAAGTTCAGCCCATGGTCCAATGTCCCACTGCCACGCTGGCAATTTCACCCATCCACTTCCAGTCAAGTAAAGAGACAAAGAATGACCTTGGATTTCTAGAAAGGAATGTTTTATTTTGACAACCACACATTCTACTTCATACTATTCCCCCTCCCAATTCCCCACTAATGAAACAGCATAGTAAAATAAGAGAGAGTGTGGCAGGCCAAAGATCCTAAAAGCTACATAACGTTGGGCAAACACCAAGAAATAATGAGTTCTAGTCCCACCTTTGGCATGGCGTGACTTTGTTCCAATCACCCGGAGACTGGGAATTCCAGTCCTCAGGTATAAAAGCCAGCTGGATGACTTTGAACCAATCACCAGGAGATGGTGAGTTCTAATCCTATCTTAAGCCTGAAAGCCGGCTGGGTGACTTTGGGCTAATCACTAGGAGTCTGTGGGTTCTAGACCCACCCGCCTTGGTCATGAAAGCTGGCTGAACTTTGAGCCAATCCCTCCCCCCCAATCTCTCTCTCAGCCCAGTCACACTTCACAGGGTTGTGGTGGGAAAAATAGGTTAGGGAAGGAGTGTCTTGAATTACCGTATTTTTCAGAGTATAAGACGCACCAAGATTTTGAAGAGGCAAATTTAAAAAAAGGTTTTGCACTCTGCAGACCTCCCAAAAACGGCCTGTTTTTTCCAAAAACGGGCCCGTTTTTTTTTCTTTTAAAAAAAGGGCACAAATAGCTTTTAGGAGGCTTGTAGAATGCTCTTGGGCGGGAGATGAGCAAAAAATGGCCCACTTTTCACAAAAATGGGCCCATTTGTTTGTCAAAAGAAGGGCATGCATAGCCTTTAGGAGGCTTATAGAATGCTCCTGGGGGTTGGGGGGGGGCAAAATTGAACAAAAAAGAGCCACTTTTTCACTTGTTTCTGCCCTCCCCAGCCCCCAGGAGCTCTCTGAAGGCCTTCTAAAGGCTATGCATGGCTATTTTGGTGAAGGGGGAGGGGTTTCAGGAGGCAAAAAAAAAGCTTTATTCTGTGTGTTAGGATATTCAGCCTTATATTGGGTTGACAATATATATGAACCTATGTTCTTAAGGAGTTATGTAGCTTTAAGAACTGTGTTTGAATCCTGATTGGCTGTGAGTCTCAGCTCTACCATAAAGCAAGCTCAGAATCACAGTCCGTTCCCTTTTCGATTCCCTGTGCTGAGGAGCTGAAACTGTGAAGCAGGAGGAGGATTTGTTTTGCATCACTGTAAGATAACTCTGTGTTGGGTGAAGGACTGTTATTATTGTTTGAGAAGTTAATCGGAAGAAGTATTTTAGTTGCTACAAAGTAAAGACTATTTATTTTCTTTATCAGAGTTTGTAGAGTTTATTTGTGGTTAAAGCAACGTATCTCTTTACTATCCGGTGAATTATACTATTCCACATTTATTTGCTAACACTGGTTAAGGGACCAGAGTTGTAACATTGGTACTGAACCCGGTGTTGCTGACACCGTGTATAAGACGCACCCAGATTTTCAGCCTCTTTTTGGAGGGAAAAGCGTGCGTCTTATACTCTGAAAAATATGGCACTTATAAAGTAATAAGGGCAGGATAAAAATCTAATAAATAATGTCACCTTACATTATCATACTTTTAGATGGACTGCAAGGCTTCCAATATGATCTTTCTATTTGGTTTTGTAACAGAGGTAGCATTCTTCCTATTTGGACCGGTTCGCCCAAACTGGTAGTGGAAATCTAAGGAGGCCCTCATCAGAGCCTTCCCCAGACTCCAGGACTGGCCCACGTTCCTCCCAAACCTCCTCTCTGTCCGAATCTGGTGGCAGCTCCGCAGGCCGCAGGCAGGCCACAACATTTAGGACAGTGATGGATTGCAGGTGGTACACCCCCAGTACGGGCGTACCGGTGCCTGCCTGGAGCACCAGGTACCATTCTGGTACGGTGCTCTGGAGGGCCCACTCACCCGCCCATCATCCTTACCTGTATTTGAACTCTTCAGCGCTTCCACACATATGCACAGCATGTACGGCACCTGCGCAACACTCCACCAAGCAGTTGGAGCACCGAGGGGGCTTCGCTGGAGGATAGATGCGTGCACTTGTGCACATGTGTGCACATTCATGTAGTGGATCTGGAACCTACGACTGATTTATGACCTTTTTTAGCCAAAAGCGCATGCACTCACATTTGCGAACCGGTAAGGAAGGGAAGTGAATGTCACTCCTGGTTTGCAACCAGCAAAAGCTTGCAGTTTCTTTGGCATCTTAGGACGTTCGAAGAGTTGCAATTGAAAGAGATTCGAGAGCCTTTGAAAAGCAAAGCCAGCGAGCCCGGTTAGGACAAGAGAAGTTGCCTTTCAGCCATCATCATCTTATCCTTGCCAGCTCAAGAGCTAGGAATGAATGAAAAACCAAGGAAAGATTATCTGACTGTCAACCATGCACAAGCGCTGCATTCAATCCACACCCAGCACCCTCAGGCTATGGAATCCTGCCATAAAAAGAGGAATGAAGAACGCAGAAATTTAAGAACAATACAATACTGAACAAAGATGAAATAATACAGAAGATCCTAGAATGCACTGAAACTGAAACTTGACCAAAGAGATCCAAGGAAAGGAAGAAACAGAGTATTATTTCATTTGAGGAACACGGCGCAGGTGGTTGGAGGATAGAAACAAGAAATAAGAATTTGCAAAAGATAGCTTGTAGGATAGATGAAGTACGAATTAGTGATAAAAGTCTCAGAAAATTAGGGTTTATAAGTCTAGGAAAAATTGTATATTGGTAGAAGAATAACAAAGACTGTCTGATATAAATAACCCAACATAGATTGATCAGTAAAAGAGAAAGAACTTTATTTATTTATTTATTTATTTTATTTTTCACATTTATAACCCGCACCCATCTCACCATAAAGGGACTCAGGGATTAAAATAATGGGATTAAAAGTGTAAAATTGTATAGAAATACATTGAGAGGGAAATAGTGTTTGTAAAGATTCACCGATAGATATCTGCTATAACCGTGATGGCGAACCTATGGCACGCATGCCACAGGTGGCGCACGGAGACATTTGCCAAGGCACGACCAGAAGTGATGTCCGATTTGCTTGGAGCATCATTTTGAGCGGTCCGGAGGCTTCAGGGAAGCCTCCTGAAGGTCGCTGAAGCCTATGGAGGGCCTCCGGGGGGGGCAGGGGAGGCTGTTTTCGCCCTCCCCAGGCTCCTATAAAGTCTCTGGAGCCTCGGGAGAGCGAAAAGCATGCAAAAATGCAAGTAGAAAAATAGGAACCACCTTTGGTGGGGAGGTAAGAGCGTTCCGTGCACCTTCGGCATTTAGTCATGCTGGTCACATGAACACCGAGACATCTTTGGACAGCGCTGGCTCTTCGGCTTCGAAACGGAGATGAGCATCCGCCCCCTCCCTAGAGTAGGGAACGACGAGCAACTATGTGCAAGGAGAACCTTTACCATTTACCTTTCGTCGTACTCAACTGGATGGTGCCAGCCTGGAAATGGCTGAAGACTCCTCATCATTGCTTGTTCAGCTTTTAGGGACAGCAAACCCATTCGGCAGCAAAACATCAGTTCGAGCTGACTTCATCACAAAGGCAAGCACACACACACACACACACACGCACGCACCAAGAAACCATCAGGCTCATCAGAAAGAGGTCAGTGTTGACCTCCATCCGGTTGTCGGTGGCTGATTGGCTACTTCTCCGAGAGGTTGCTCTAGTTAGCTTACCGTGCCAATTTGTGGGAGAAAGGAGGGGCGGAGCAGCTGGGGTGATCCCTAGCGCAGTAGGTCAATTGTAAGATGTTTCTGGGGCAAGAGAGAGAGTGCAAGGCAAGGAGAAGTTATTATTATCATTATATACTTTATTCATTAAACATGAAACTCAGCCAACTGAACATTTAAAAATGCATCACAAATACCATTAACTGGTGCTAATGGTTGATACGGTTTGCTGCCAGCGTCCTAGGTATCAACCAAGTACCTTCTTAAAATATACAATGTCCTGAGTAGCGCAGTTTTTTGCCGTTCTGCTGGTGTTATTGCAGGAAGCTGTAATTTGTTGATGTGTCTTGTGAAATTCTTGGACATTATGCCAAGTGCCCTGATGACAATGGGTATCACTATTATATGCTTCATCCATAGCCGTGTAGTTTTGATGGCCAGGTTGTGATATTTCATTATTTTTTCTAGTTCTTTATCTTCGACTCTGGCATCTCCAGGAACAGTGATATCAATAAATGGTACACTTTACCCTCTACAACTGTGATATCTGGTATGTTGTGCTCCAAATGACAATCCGTTTGTATTCGAAAGTCCCACAAGATCTTCACCTTCTCATTTTCGATAACTTTTTCCACGTTATTATTATTCTTTGGTTAATCTTTGGTGAGAGTCACAGCATTTGGGGCTGGTTGGTAGGTCAACAGCTCGAGTCCTAACCAAGGACCTAGGAACTGTTAAGGTAACGTTGGAGGATATAAGGTGTTCCGAGTAGGGTGGTTTGTACCTATTTGATTTGATTGATTTAGATTTATAAAACCGCGCCTCTCTCCCCGAAGGGACTCGGGGCGGTGCACAGGAATTAAAAGACCTATAAAACATAACCATCAATAAATATTAAAACCAAATTAAATAATGTTCATCCTGTGCTAAAAATCTAAAAATCTTAAAAACTATTTCCCCCTAAGATCCAAATAAAACAGATTAGGCTTCAGACTACTGGCTAGGTGAGATGGATTAGGCCAGGAAGAACCGGTTGTTAACTCTCTAAGCAGTTTGGGAGAACCGGTTGTTGGAAGAAATCTCCTTTGGTTTTTCCCCCACTTTACAGGGCTAATCCTGTAAGGAAGGAGGGAAGGAAACATTCTGGCATTGTTTCTAGCCTAATCTTTATTGCCCTGCTTGCAGAAACTGCCTCTCCGGTTAACCCTTATTACATTGTCACAGCTAAGTCGAAGCACCCATTGACCTGAGTGACGTTGAGTTGGCCACGGCCACCCGGTCACATGACCACTGAGCCACGCCTACCCAGCTGGTTATTAGGTCAGAGAACTGGTGGTTAAATTATTTGAATTCCACCACTGCTTCAGCTCCATAAATATGGGTACGGTCATTGTATAGGATGGGAAATCTAACCATTGTATCAAGCTGTGGGTAAGGCAAGGGGAACAGAGGTGGTATTCAGCCGGTTCTGACAGGTTCTGAAGAACTGGTAGAGGAAAGTTTGAATAGTTCGGAGAACCGGGAAATAAGTTGGTCCTGCGCCCGCTGCCTCCCAGCTGATCTTATTTTGTTGCCCTGCACAGCAGAATGGATCTGGAAAGCAGGTTAGTGGGGTGAGTAGAGAATGGGGATGTTGCAGTTTCCTTCCTCCCACAAAGGGCTTATTTTCCAGTTAGGTCTTATTTACAGGCAAATATGGCATTAAATGTGTCCCTCTGCCTGACATCTTAACTGGGGCTTAATTTGAGAGTAGGGCTTATATTACAAGCATCCTGAAAAATCGTGCTAGGGCTTGTTTTCCAGTTGGGTCTTATTTTCAGGGGAAACACAGTAGTATAGCTTAACTCTCTTGACAATAACATTGGGTGTGGGCCATCATTTTTGCAATAAGAGCTGTGGTGGCGCAGTGGTCAGAATGCAGTATTGCAGGCTAACTCTACCCACTGCCAGGAGTTCGATCCTGACCAGCTCAAGGTTGACTCAGCCTTCCATCCTTCCAAGGTCGGTAAAATGAGGACCCAAATTGTTGTGGGCAATAGGCTGACTCGGTAAACCAATTAGAAAGGGCTGTAAAAACACTATGGGGCAGTATATACTTATTTTTCGGAGTATAAGACTCACCTTTTTCCCTCAAAAAAGAGGCTGAAAATCTGGGTGCGTCTTATACACTGAATACAGCATTTTTGGCCTCCCGAAACCTCGCCCTTCACCAAAATGGCCATGCATAGCTTTTAGGATGCTTTCAAAGTGCTCCTGGGGGCTGGGGAGGGCAGAAATGAGCAAAAAATGGGCTGGGTTTTTTGCTCATTTTTGCCCCTCCAGCCCCCAGGAGCACATTGCAAGCCTCCTAAAGACTATTCATGCCCTTTTTTGGAGGGGAAGGACCCGTTTTCATGAAAAACAGGGCGTTTTTGGGTAGTCTGAAGAGTGCAAAAACTTTTTTTTAATTTGCCTCTTCAAAACCTTGGTGCATCTTATACTCCGGTGCGTCTTATACTCTGAAAATTATTGCTAGGGCTATAATTTTTGAGTGTTGGCAAGAACCTTCTTCCTTATACACTGAATCCAATTCCTCTTTGTTCCCTTTTCTAAACTAGATTTCAACCACACTAAAGGAAGTGGGCAAGTGTCCCTCACCTTCTCCTCCTCCTTCCATCTCTCTCTGCCTATAACTCACCGGCCCACTGACCTTCAGAAGCAAATTACAAGTCTTGGGGCCTCGTAAAAAGAGAACCGGATTGCTGAAGAAGCGTTTTTTATTAGGAGTGAATTATGAGCATCGGGGGAGCAATTGGCTCCTTGGAGGATTTGTGTGAGCTGGATATTTAGTAATCTTACAAAAGCACTGTTTTCCTTTCTGATTTATTGCCCCAAAGAGGATCAGAGGCCCTAAAAGACATTTGGAAGGTATTTCTACGTCCATAAATCTAAAGAAATCAAATGATACATATGAAGTTGAGAACAGCCCTGAAAGCATTAAAGAAGGATGGCCTAGAGGGTAGAGCTCTTGCCTCACAAGCAGGAGGTTGTGAGTTCGATCCTAGGTAGAGGCACATGTAGGGTCTCCTGCTTGTGCAGGGGGTTGGACTAGATGACCTGCAAGGTCCCTTCCAACTCTGTTAATCTGTTAAAGGACATGATGTGCATCCTACAGGTGTCCCAACCTTAGGCAGGTGTTAGAGTAGAATGATGATGTCCTCCCATCTTCTTCGAAGAGGACTTTGACATCGGACAGGTTGTGGGCTGTCCACGATGTGTCCGCAGGTGGCTGGCAAGGCCTATACGGGCACAAAATGTTCTGCCACATGTCGGGCAGACATGTGCGGGCACCACTAAGGCAGCATTTGCAGCTCTGGCTTTGCGGAGTGCTCGCTTCTCTTGTGCTATGGCTCTCCTTCTGTCCTCCGATGTCTGGCAGCCTTGGTGGATCAGCGTGCCCCATGTTGATCGATCTTGTGCCAGGATTTCCCAGGAGGTGGTGTCGATATCCAGCGACTTGAAGGAGGCATTCGACTTGTCTTTGTATCACTTCCTTTGTCCCCCTGTGCGATCGCTTCCCTTGAGACAGCTCACCCTAGAGCAGGGGTCTGCAAAGTTGGCTCTTTGAAGACCGGTGGATTTCAACTCCCAGAATTCCCCAGCCAGCATAGCTGGCTGGGGAATTCTGGGAGTTGAAGTCCACCGGTCTTCAAAGAGCCAACTTTGCAGACCCCTGCCCTAGAGGAAATGTTTGGGGAAGCAATGGTCTGGCATCCTTGCAACATCCTTGCAACCTTAGGCAGATGTTAGAGTAGAATAGAGCTAGAAAGAACCCTGGAGGTCTTCTAGTCCAGCCCCCTGCTCAAGCAGGAGATCCTATACCCGCGAGGGCGAACCTATGGCACATGTGCCAGATATGGCATGCAGAGCCCTCTCTCTGGGCATGCATGCCATCATCATCTGGTCTTTGTGTGTGCTGGAGTGCCAGAGAATGGCCTGAAAATGGCCCCAAAACGGCCAAAACAGGCTGTTTTCCAGGCTGCTTTCAGGCTGTTTTTTGAGCCATTTTACAGGCCGTTTTTCAGAGCATTTTTGGCCATGAATATTGCCCCCAAATGGCCAAAAATGGCCTCAAAACAGGCCCTTTAAATGGGGGCTGTTTTCAGGCCATTTCGGCTGTTTTGGGGGCCCCAAAAGGCCCCTGAAAATACCCTGAAAAATACCCCAAATACAGGCACGCACTGGTCAGCTGGTCTTCAGGTTTCTGGCACTCTGGTGTGCGCATAGGCACAAGCATGCAGGCATATTCTGGTTTGAGCACTCGGTGCTGAAATGGTTGGCCATCTCTCTCCTATACCATTTCAGGCAAGTGGCTGTCCAGTCTCTTGTTAAAAACTCCCAGTGATGAAGAACCCACAACTTCCAGTGGCAAGCTGTTCCGCTGGTCAATTGTCCTCACTGCTAGGAACTTTCCCCTTAATTCCAGGTTGCTTCTCTTCTTGATTGGTTTCCATCCATTGCTTCTTGCCTTCGGGTGCTTTGGAAAATAAGTTGACTTCCTCTTCTTTGTGGCAGCCCCTCAAATACTGAAATACTGCTATCGTGTTTCCCCTAGTCCAGGGGTCTGCAAAGTCGGCTCTTTTAAGACTAGTGGACTTCAACTCCCAGAATTCCCCAGCCAGCATAGCTGGCTGGGGAATTCTGGGAGTTGAAGTCCACCAGTCTTAAAAGAGCCGACTTTGCAGACTCCTGCCCTAGTCCTTCTTTTCTCTAGATTAGCCTATTCCTCCAACCGTTCTTCCTATGTTTTTTTTTTAATTTATACCTCGCCCTTCTCCTTGTTAGGACCCAGGGCGGCGCACATTATTAAAACCACAATAAAAACAATATACATCGTTAAAACATATTAAATTATTTAAACCCATGCTAAAAAACCCATTTAAAACCCTGCCTAATTATAATTGATCCATAAAAAGTCAGAAACGGGGGGCTATGCTAGGCCGGCCTGTTGGAATAAAAATGTCTTAAGACGTTGGCGGAAGAGGCGGAGGTCCGAGATGTGTAGGTCGGGGGGTAGGTCGTTCCAGAGGGCCGGGCCCGCCACAGAGAAGGCCCTTCCCCTGGGTGTCGCCAACCGGCATTGCCCGGCCGACGGCACCCGGAGAAGACCCTCTCTGTGGGAGCGGATCGGACGAAGGGATGTATGGGGCAGGAAACGGTCTCGTATATATGATATATATCACGTATATATCTCGTTTTGGTCTCCAGGGCCATTCATTCTTTTCGTTGCTCTTCTCTGCACTTTCTCCAAAGTCTCAACATCTTTTTTGCAATGGGGTGACCAAATCATAACTCCAAAAGTGTGAGGTCTCGCTAAGGCTTTATAAAGCGGTACAGATTCTTAACGTGATTTTGATTCTATGCCTCTGTTTATACAGAAGATACAGAAGGATCTTGACAAACTTGAACATTGGGCACTATTTAAGAAAATGAAATTCAATGGTGAAAAGAGTAATGTTCTACATTTAGGCCAAGAAAAACCAAATGCACAGGTACAGTATAGGTGGTACCTTGCTTAATAGTAGGAACTGTGAGAGGGATCTTGGAGTCCTAGTGGACAACCATTTAAATAGGAGCCAGCCGTGTGCAGCAGCTGCCAAAAAAGCCAACACAATTCTAGGCTGCATGAACAGAGGGATAGAATCAAGATCACATGAAGTATTAATGCCACTTTATAAGGCCTTGGTAAGGCCACACTTGGAATACTGCATCCAGTTGTGGTCGCCACGATGTAGAAAAGATGTGGAGACTCTAGAAAGAGTGCAGAGGAGAGCAATAATATAATTTGACTGCGCTTGCGCGAAGATGGCGGGGTAGCTCTGAAGCTCCGTGTGGGCTGCGGAGGTCGTTGGCATTTTGAGTGCCCCCCTGCCCTCGTTTGTGATCTTGGAGGGCATGGGAGGATGAGGGACCCACCCGGACATCTTAGGGTGGGGTTCGCAACATCGGGGGAAGAGCGGACGGAGCGCCGGCGACTGGAACGCTCAGCGGTGTGAGCGCCGGGCGGGAACTGCCGCAACGGAGGCCGGTGCAGAGGCCGCCGCCCGGACGTTTTAATAGGGCGGAGAGAGGCCGGCTGCACTGAAGAGCTCCGAAGCTAAAAGCTAAAAGCTGAAAGCAACTTGGTGGCGTGCCGTGGGTGAAGCGGTGGTGAGAGCACCGGTGGCCAGCGGGAATGGTGAGAGAGGCGTGGAGGAAGATGGCGGAGGTGGCGGAGATGCTGGTTTGTTGGAGTGGAGAAGGTGGAGAGAGAGAGCGGAGAGTGTGGAGGGGAGAGGTTGCCGCTGGAGGCCGAGTCGACGGCGGTGGGAGCGCCGGAAGGCGAGCGACGAAGGCGGCGACTGAGGAACTGGTTGGGGAAAGGCGGAAGGTGGTGGCTGTGAGAGAGCCATGTGGTGGTAGCGGAGAGGCGGCTGCTGGAGGCCAGGCTGACGGCGGTGGGAGCGCCGAGAGGCCTTTGGCGAAGGCGGTGACGCGGGATTGCGGCGGTGAGAGCGCCGAGGTGGATGTGGACGACCGCTGACCACTGAAAATTTCATCTTCCCCCCATGGTCACTCTCCCAAGTCTGGGAGAATTACACCACCAAGGCCTTAACAAGCCCGGAAGAACTGACTGACTGACTGTCTTAAAAAAGAACATGTGACAGCAATCAGTTATGGTCACCCCAATGGTCATCGTTGCGAACTATCTAATTTAATTTAATTACATCTATTTACCAATTGAACTCATCCTGCACTTTATTTCACCTGATTTCATTTTACCATCTAATGAATTGACTTGTGTGAATTGTTTTTAACCAACTGCCAACGACTTTTAACATCTGTGCTTTTTAACATCTGTATTGTTCCCATACCCACCCGAGTTTTATATATGTAATTATTGAATTTTAATTATCTATTTAAAAATATTTAAAAATGTATTCCAGAGCAAGCCTGCTATCGCTGCGAGAGTCCCCGCTCTCGCAGGTATGGCCCCTTGATTTATCTAGGGCACATCTCGATGATGGTATTGTAAATCCGAAGAGATGGGCGAAGCGCGGCCTTAGGGGATTTTTAGTTTTTAACTTATTTAAATTATCTTTTTTAGGGGGTTCAAGGGAGGGGGGTAGATATAGACAGATGGAGATGGAAACAGCAATTAGTAGTAAGGGCCAGGATAGCAGTCGACGGCGGGAAGCGGAAGGCGAAAGGCAGGGGGATACTCGAGTCGTTCCTCAGGAGGGCATACCAATTCAGAGGGTCGTGGGGAGGGGCAGGACCGAGGGGAGACAATTTTCATCCTCCCGGTTGGTGGCACGCAGCCGTTGGTTACAAACGGTCGGGTGCCACAACCCTCGCAGGCTAGGTGGCCAGGGAATACAGAGCCAGGGTCTGCGGCTGATGTTTTGCAACGCCAGGTCCGTTGTCAACAAAGCCCCCCTCATTAGTGACCTTGTGTCAGAGGGGGAGCCGGACCTGGTAGGAATTGCGGAGACCTGGTTGGGCCACGAGGGAGGTCATCCCCTCGTTGAAATGTGCCCACCAGGTTACCGCGCATTTCATCAGCCGCGGGCCCTAGGCAGGGGTGGTGGGGTAGCGGTCATTATCAAGGAAGGCCTGGAGCCGAGAGAGACCATTGTGCCGCAGACCTCTGGCTGTGAGTCCCTCTGCATGAAGTGGGGCCTAGGGAGGCAGTTGGGCTTGCTGGTTGTATACCTGGCTCCCCGCTATGTAGCAGCAGCCCTGCCCGAGCTCCTGGAGGTGATCGCTACGGTGGCAGTGGAGACCCCCAGACTTATAGTTATGGGGGACTTTAACCTGCCATCGTTGGGCGAATCATCCGTGGTAGCTCGGGAGTTCATGGCTTCCATGACGGCCATGGACCTGACCCAAGTAATTCAAGGCCCCACCCATGAGGGTGGACATACGCCGGACCTCATCTTCGTCTCGGGCCAATGGAAGAGTGATCTGGGTACAGGGGACATAGACATCATACCCTTGTCATGGTCAGACCACTCACTTCTCCGACTCGACTTTCCGACCGCTGCTCCCCTCCGCGGGGAGGCGGAACCAGAGTTATCAATCTGGTACCGCCCCAGGCGCTTGATGGACCCGGATGGGTTCCAGACAGCGCTTGGGCCATTTCCTGTATCCCTGACCCGCGCCCCGATGGAGGACCTCACGGCCGCATGGAATAGTGCGGCCGTGGGAGCCTTGGATCGGGTCGCGCCCTTGCGGCCTCTCTCGCGGCGGCGAACCACCCTGGCTCCTTGGTTTACTGAGGGGCTGCGGGTGATGAAACGCCGCAAGAGATGCCTAGAGAGAAGATGGAGGGCTAGCCGCTCTGAATCTGACCGGACACAGGTAAGAGCCCATTTACGGACTTACATTGTGGCGCTGAGGGTGGCCAAACGTCATCATTGTGCCACCCTCATAGCATCCGCAGAAAACCGCCCTGCCGCCCTGTTTAGGGTGACCCGTTCCCTCCTCCAACAGAGGGAGCGGGAAGCCCCGTTACAGGGTAGGGCAGAGGAATTTGTGATTTTTCTGCAGGAGAAAACCGCCCAGATACAGAGTGAGCTAGCCCCCATTCATGGCCCAGTGGGATGCCACGAGGGAGATCTTGTTTGGGAGGAGTTTGACCCCGTTACTTCCGAGGATATGGACAGGTTACGTGGGCGACTGCGAGCCACCACATGTTCATTGGACCCGTGCCCCTCCTGGCTTGTACTGGCATCCTGGGAGGTGACACGAGGCTGGCTCCAAGAGGTTATCAACGCATCCTTGAGTGAGGGTTCCTTGCCTGCCTCCCTAAAAGAGGCTATGGTGAGGCCCCTCCTCAAGAAGCCCTCTTTGGACCCAGCTCTTTTGAACAACTACCGTCCAGTCTCCAACCTTCCCTTCTTGGCGAAGGTTGTTGAGAGTGTGGTGGCACAACAGTTTCCCCGTCACCTGGAGGAAGTTGACTATCTAGATCCGCGCCAGTCCGGCTTTCGGCCCGGGCATAGCACCGAGACGGCATTGGTCGCGTTGGTAGATGATCTCTGGAGGGCCAGAGATGGGGGATGTTCCTCCATCCTGGTCCTATTAGACCTCTCAGCGGCTTTCGATACCATCGACCATGGTATCCTATTGCATCGGCTGGGGGGGTTGGGGGTGGGAGGCACCGTTTTGCGGTGGTTCTCCTCCTACCTCTCTGGCCGATCGCAATTTGTGCGGGCAGGAGAGCAGAGGTCGACCCCGAGACCCCTCACATGCGGGGTGCCTCAGGGGTCGGTCCTCTCGCCTCTCCTGTTTAATGCATATATGAAGCCGTTGGGTGAGATCATCCGTGGTTTTGGGGTAGAGTACCATCTGTACGCTGATGACACCCAGCTGTACATATCTACCCCAAACCACCCCAACGATGCCGTAGCGGTGATGTGCCAGTGCCTGGAAGCCGTGCGGATCTGGATGGGAAGTAACGGACTTAGGCTCAACCCGACCAAGACCGAGTGGCTGTGGTTTCCGGCTGCCCGATTCAACCAGCTTTCTCCAACGCTGGCCATAGGGGGCGAACATCTTGCCCCTGTGGATGGGGCGCACAATTTGGGTGTCCTCCTGGATACCCGGCTGTCTATGGAAGAGCAAGTGACAGCCGTGGCCAGGAGGGCGTTTTACCAGGTTCGCCTGGTTCGCCAATTGCGCCCCCTATTGGATCGGGACGCCCTTCGCACAGTCACCCATGCCCTCGTGACATCCCGACTGGACTATTGTAACTCTCTCTACATGGGGCTCCCCTTGAGGTGCACCCGGAGGCTTCAGTTAGTTCAGAATGCGGCCGCGCGAGCAATTATGGGCACCTCTAGGTTTGCCCACGTAACACCGCTCCTACGCGAGCTGCACTGGCTACCTGTCGTCTTCCGGGTGCGCTTCAAGGTGTTAGTTATCATCTTCAAAGCGCTCCATGGCTCGGGACCTAGCTATCTGCGAGATCGGATCCTGCCCCACACATCCTCACGACCGATTCGCTCCCACAGAGAGGGGCTTCTCCGGGTGCCGTCCACTAGACTTTGTCAGCGGGCGACGCCCAGGGGAAGGGCGCTCTCTGTGGCGGGCCCGGCCCTCTGGAACGACCTTCCCCCTGATATTAGAACGACCACCGACCTCCGCTCCTTCCGTGTAAAATTGAAGACCCATCTCTTTCGACTGGCCGGCCTTGAATAGTTCTCTCTGTCTTTTAATTATAAATTTTAATGGGTTTTTAATTTATATTTTTAGCACGGGTAGATTTATTTAATTCTATTTTAAGTAATATTTGTATTATTGTATATTGTTTTTAATTATGCCTGTGCACCGCCCCGGGTCCCTGTGGGGAGAGGGTGCGGTTAATAAATCCCAACTTATTATTATTATTATTATTATTAAGAAAGAGGATTAGGGGACTGGAGGCTAAAACATAGGAAGAGAGGTTGCAGGAACTGGGTATGTCTAGTTTAATGAAAAGAAGGACCAGGGGAGACATGATAGCAGTCTTCCGATATCTCAGTGGTTGCCCCAAAGAAGAGGGAGTCAAACTATTGTCCAAAGCACCTGAGGGCAGAACAAGAAGCAATGGGTGGAAACTGATCAAGGAGAGATGCAACTAAGAACTGAGGAGAAATTTCCTGACAGTGAGAACAATTAATCAGTGGAACAGCTTGCCTCCAGAAGTTGTGAATGCTCCAACACTGGAAGTCTTTAAGAAGAGGTTCGATAGCCATTTGTCTGAAACGGTATAGGGCTTCCTGCCTAGGCAAGGGTTGGACTAGAAGTACCTCCAAGGTCCCTTCCAACTCTGCTATTGTATTGTATGAGGAGGAGGAGGAGGAGGAGGGGAGGGGAGGAGGGGGAGGAAACAGGAAGAGGAGGACATTACAGGAAGGATATGTTTCTACTTTGGGTGTTGATTACCTAGAAAATACCAAAATAGATCCTGGACACAGCGATGGGGGACAAGATCATTTAGGCCCCATGTCATCCGTAATGTAGCTAAGTTGCACATTCTGTGGACTGACATCTATTTTTTCCTTCAGACTGCTGTGCTTCTTCAGTTTGGCAGTGCCATTTTTTTTTCAGCTCAAAACCTGCACGGCAATACGCGCGTTTTTCAAAGGCGAGCTGCAATCCAACTTTTCATACATCTTGGGGAAAAGGCCTACAAAAATCAAGACGCTCATGTTTTATTTGTAATTGCAAGCTGCTGCAGAACAAATCGCTGAATTTACACAGCAGACAAGCCAGAAGCCGTCTGATTTGATGCTCCTTAAATGCATAATCCATAGCTAGGTTGGAGGGAGGTCCCCACTTAACTTCTGGAGCACTGGACTTCCCCACTTAACTTCTGGAGCACTGGAAAGCTTTGATTTGGAGATACAGGAAGCCTGGCTGGATTCATACAATATGCAAATATGCACAATAACAAAACATCAGAATAACAAAATATCAGAATAACAGAATATCCAAATAACACAATATCAGAATAACACAATAACACAATAACAAAATAACAAAATATCAGAATAACAAAATATCAGAATAACAGAATAACACAATATCAGAATAACACAATAACAAAATAACAAAATATCAGAATAACAAAATATCAGAATAACAAAATAACAAAATATCAGAATAACAGAATATCAGAATAACAGAATAACAAAACATCAGAATAACAGAATAACAGAATAACACAATATCAGAATAACACAATAACAAAATAACAAAATATCAGAATAACAGAATAACAGAATAACAGAATAATACAATATCAGAATAACACAATAACAAAATATCAGAATAACACAATATCAGAATAACAATAACAGATTTGGGAGGGACCTTAGAGGTCTTCTAGTCCAACCCTGCTCAAGCAGGAAACCTTATAATATTTAGGACAAATTGTCTGGCTTGCAGCCATCTTTCCTTTTGGATATTTGTCCTGCCACACTTTCTATTATTCTGCTATGCATTTTCTATGGTGGGAAAATGGGAGGGTGGATTGTAAGGAGTTGCATACTATGTAGCCATAACAACACTCTTTCTAGAAAACCAAGGTCATCCTTTGTCTCTGCACCTCTGCACCTGACCAGAACTGGATAGGTGGAACTGCCATCATGGCAGTGGGTTATTGGCCCATGGGATGTGCTTGTGGGTGTGGGGACAAGATCTTGAACTTTCAACTGGGTGGGGAAAACCAGGAAGCTTTCAGACCTGCGTTTTCCCAGATGTGCCAACATGGCTCTCTTCATCAATTGGAACTTGATTTACATTTGGATGCTCTTTGAAACCCTGGCACAAATTAACTGTCCAATTTTTTCTTACAAACCTCCAGTGTTGGCGCCCCCACAACTTCTGGAGGCAAGCCGTTCCGTTGATTATTTCTTCTAATTAATTCTTAATCGTCGTGAATTGTAGGAGAAACTGCAACTGGGAGCATTCACACATTGCTGCAACCCATACACCCAGGAAAACTCTTTCTTTTCTCCGGTTTAAAGGTGACTTCTCGGGTTGTCTGGTCAGGTGAATGGCCTGAAAGTCAACAAGACATCCCCCAGCCTTCTAAATTTCCAGATTTCCACATTGCAAGAGAATCAGTTCTTCTGCAATTAAACTGGACCAAAGGACACACAGGTCAATGAACTTCAATTACAGCCAAGGTGGCTAGTCCAGCATCTTAATGTCAGCATCCGTTTCCTAATAGCTGACTCCCATCATTCCTAAAGCAAAAGACAAATTAGGTGCAGTTTGAAGGTGATGCCATGACAAGGGTAGGAGGCAGATTCTGCTTTACAGCCATTAAGAATGAATCTGTCTGGAACGTGCTGCGGAGCTGCATTGGTTGCTAATTTGCTTCCGGAGTCCAATTCAAGGTTCTGAATCTTTTTTTTTTTTTTTTTTAATAAAACAAAAATATAAAGAGGAAAAACCATCATTCTACATTGTATCTTTTGGAAAACATGTCGACTGGTTACACATAACTCTTGTGCATTTCTAGAACCATCATTGTTCATAAGTAATCTCATAGATTTTAAATCAAAAAATCCATTCATTGTATATCTTAATATCATTATACCAACATTCTTCTTCAAACAAATCTTACTTAAACATAACCACATAACGGCGTTCATTGTCTATTCCCAAAAATCTCCCCCGGGACTTGACCCTGGAAACCTAGTTATTTGCGGGATCGTATCCTGCCCCATACATCCCTTCAGCCGATTCGCTCCCACAGAGAGGGACTTCTCCAGGTGCCGTCCACTAGGCAGTGCCAGCGAGTGATGCCCAGGGGAAGGGCCTTCTCTGTGGTGGGTCCGACCCTTTGGAACAACCTACCCTCCGATATTAGAACTACCACATACTTCCACTCCTTCCGCCAAAAACTTAAGACCCATCTGTTCTATCAGGCTGGTTTGGCCTAATCTATGCTTCTCGCTCCAGTCTGTAATTTAAATTGTTTTATTTGGTTTTAAATGGGATATAGTTTTAAGGTTTTATAAATTTGTACAGGGCTATTTAATCTGATTTTAATTATGTATGTATTGTCATGTTTTTTAGATGTTTAAATTTTTCTTGTACACCGCCCCGAGTTCCTTCGGGGAGAGGGGGCGGTCTAGAAATTTAATTTAAAAAATATATTCTGCATAGAAATCAATTTATGTTATTTCTAGCCCCCCTTTTTTATTAAACAATATCCATTAATATTCCTTGATAATTAACTAAAAATCTTTTACCATTTATATCTAACCTGATAAACATACACTTATTCCCATACTTACATACCTACGTACATACATACATACAGCATACATACCAGTGGTGGGTTTCAAATTTTTTAGAACCTACTCTGTAGGTGTGGCCTATTTTGTGGGCGTGGCTTGGCAGTCATGTGACAGGGTGGGAGTGGCCACCTTTTAAAATGTGGTGAAACTCATTTAACAACGCTCTTGCTTAGCAACCAAAATTTTGGACTCAATTGTGATGATAAATTCTTCCTTCCTTCCTTCCTTCCTTCCTTCCTTCCTTCCTTCCTTCCTTCCTTCCTTCCTTCCTTCCTTTCCTTTCCTTTCCTTTCCTTTCCTTCCCGTTGGGTCACTGGCAGCGGCGGGCCAGATTTACTTCCAGGTACGCCGGTGGAACCCCCTCTCACCGGTTCTCTAAATTTCACCAACCGGCTCTCACGAGTAGGTGCGAGCCTGCAGAAACCCACCACTGATACATACGCATATATACATATATGTCATCTATTATTATTTCATTGCTCTTATTATAACTTATTGTTTATTAACTATTGTAATTCTACAATAACAATCTAAAACATTTTAGAGTTTACTAAAATTCTCCCCTATGTTGTTAAACAATCTCCATCAACATTCCTACGTGGTAGCTAAAAGTCTTATTGTTTATGTCCAACCTCATACATACATACATACGTATACATACATACATACATACATACATACATACATACATACATACATACATACATATCGTTAAACTATACCATTATCATTAATTACTCTTTTTCTAGATAATTTTTTACTAACTAGTAATCCTTCAATGACAATCTAAAACGATCTATAACATACTAAAACAATCTGCAACATCCCTGTGAGAGGGATCTTGGAATCTTAGTGGACAACCACTTAAATATGAGCCAGCAGTGTGCAGCAGCTGCCAAAAAAGCCAACACAGTTCTAGGCTGCATAAACAGAGGGATAGAATCTAGATCACGTGAAGTGTTAATGCCACTGTATAGTGCCTTGGTAAGGCCACACTTGGAATACTGCATACAGTTTTGGTCGCCACGATGTAGAAAAGACGTGGAGACTCTGGAAAGAGCGCAGAGAAGAGCAACCAAGAGGATTAGGGGACTGGAGACTAAAACATATGAAGAACGGTTGCAGGAGCTGGGTATGTCTAGTTTGATGAAGAGAAGGACCAGGGGAGACATGATAGCAGTGTTCCGATATCTCAGAGGGTGCCACAAAGAAGAGGGAGTCAAACTATTCTCCAAGGCACCTGGGGGCAGGACAAGAAGCAATGGGTGGAAACTAATCAAGGAGAGAAGCAACTTAGAACTAAGGAGAAATTTCCTGACAGTTAGAACAATTAGCCTCTGGAACAGCTTGCCTCCAGAAGTTGTGAATGCCCCAACCCTGGAAGTCTTTAAAAAGATGTTGGATAGCCATTTGTCTGAAATGGTATAAGGTTCCTGCCCACGCAGGGGGTTGGACTAGAAGACCTACAAAGTCCCTTCCAACTCTGCTATTGTATTATACTAAATTTCTACTTGTTAACCATCAAAGGATGGCTTTGGTTCTAAATCTTGAATTGTCCCCTTAAGAGCCCCACATGATCTGGGGCCAGGTTATTTGAAGGACCATATTTTCCCAGTTGCAATGACTACCTGACCCACCCAAACAGGGGGGGCAGGGGATATTATGGACGCCCTCTCTTAAGGAAGTCCATCTAGTGGCACCAAGAAGATGGGGCCTTCTCGGTGGTGGCTCCCTCCCTCCCTCTGGAACATCATCCCTACGGAGATAAGATTGGCCCTGATTTTGACACTGTTTTGAAAGGTGCTGAAGACATACCGTATTTTTCGGAGTATAAGACACAACCAAGATTTTGAAGAGGCAGATTAAAGAAAATATTTTTGCACTCTGTAGACCTCCCAAAAACAGCCCGTTTTTTGCAAAATATGGGCCTGTTTTTTGTCAAAACAAGAGGGCATGCATAGCCTTTAAGAGGCTTGTAGAGTGCTCCTGGGAACTGCTGGGTGGGCAAAAACAAGCAAAAGTCAGCCAATTTTTCACAAAAATGGGCTGTTTTTGTCCAAAAAAGGGGGGTGGGCATGCATAGCCTTTAGGAGGCTTGTAGAGTGCTCCTGGGGCTGGGGGGGGCAGAAACAAGCAAAAATGGCCCACTTTCCCTCATTTCTGCCCTCCCCAGCCCCCAGGAGCTCTCTGGAAGCCTCCTAAAGGCTGTGCACGGCCATTTTGGCCTGAGAAATTTAAGTCCACAAGTCTTAAAGTTCCCAAGTTTGGACACCGCTACCCTAAACCCACTTCATAGGATTGTCATTATGGGGGAAATTGGAGGAGGAAAGAGTATTAGGTATGTTCAGTCCTTTGAGTTATTTCCTTTTTAAAAAAAAATAGATAAAGGTGGAATAGGAATAAAGAAACAACAAAGAGATTTATTATTATTATTTATTATTGCAATGACAATAAAGATTATTATTATTATTTCCAGCACAAATGATCTTTGGTGCACTGAGAGCCATTTTAAAATTAGTCACCTGGGACCTTTTGATGGAGCAATGCAAATCTCCTTTCTGTCCCTCGTTTAAAATCCCTTACCTGTTATTGCCACGGCTGCGTCATCGGAAATACTTACCTGGACATCCGGAAGGACAATGGAGAGACATTCTCCCCTCCCCGAACCTCCCCCCTGAACTTCGTACTATCACGGACCTTCCCCTCTTCCGTCGCTCATTTAAGACACACCTCTTTCAGCAAACTGGACTGGCATAGAATTTAATGTAGGAATGATAGAGCCTTAGCTAAATTAGATAGGCTTTAATGGGACTTTTAGCACAGGTTTATTATTTAATTTCTTTTTAACTTTTGTGTATATGTTATTTATTATTGTATATTTTTAATGTCCTGTGCACTGCCCAGAGTCCGTCTCGACGGAGATTGGTGCGGTTTACAAATCGAATTAAATCAATCAATCAATCAATCAATCAATCAAAGTGGAGGCAAGACTTGTGATCTCCATCTCTTTTTCCCTTTCCCAGGTCCTTCATCAAACTTCTATTGGCACTTTGTAATCCAATATAACTATCCAATCATAACGCTGACCAACTCTTTTCCTTACATATTGTTTATTTTTAAATAGACAATATGTAGGGGAGACATGATAGCAGTGTTCCGATATCTCAGAGGGTGCCACAAAGAAGAGGGAGTCAAACTTTTCTCCAAGGCACCTGGGGGCAGGACAAGAAGCAATGGGTGGAAACTAACCAAGGAGAGAAGCAACTTAGAATTAAGGAGAAATTTCCTGACAATTAGAACAATTAACCTCTGGAACAGCTTGCCTCCAGCAGTTGTGAATGCCCCAACCCTGGAAGTCTTTAAAAAGATGTTAGACAGCCATTTGTCTGAAATGGTATAAGGTTCCTGCCCATGCAGGGGGTTGGACTAGAAGACCTACAAGGTCCCTTCCAACTCTGCTATTGTATTGTATTGTATTGTATTGTATTGTATTGTATTGTATTGTATTGTAAATGTCAAGTTTGTTCCTGAAGAGATTTCTCCTTTTTTCCCCCTTTCCTCTTTTCTTCTTCTTGCCAGTCAAGTTGCGATCCAAATTTCTGATAAGCTCTTGATGTTGTCCCCTCTCCTGTAATTTCCCTGTCATTTAATAGGTTTACATCATCATCGTCCTCTTCAGTTGAATTAAGTTCATTCTTTCGCCGGGAGCTTAAAACTCACTTTTTCCATCTGGCTGGCCTGGCTTAGACTTTATTAACAAATTGTGGGGATTTTATTAAGGGTTTTTAGATGGTTTTAAAGATGTTTTCAGCACGGGTTTAAATTTAATATATTTTTATTGTAGTTATATTGTATTTTGTCTTGTTTTGTATTGTTTTTAATATCTGCCTGTGCGCCGCCCTGAGTCCCTTCGGGGAGATAGGGCGGGATAGAAACCCAATAACCATAAACATTATCTTGATCACTTTCCTCTTTTTCTTTAATTTCTGAAGTCTTCAATTGATCTTCGCTTGATATAGTAGATAACTTTCTATCAAATATCGCATGAAATCTTTTTTATTTCATTCAAAATCTCAGCCAAAAGCTCCTGATTTTCTTTGGTGTATATATCTATATACCAGAAGCTCTCCCGTCGCCTTAATCTGCCCCCGGGGGGGGGTGCCTTTTGTCTCCCTTCAGAGGCTTTTCCCTTCGTGTTAAACAGGGGTCTTGCGAGACCCCTGTGCCCAGAGAAGCCTTGCCTCCTGATTGCCGTTCCTCCAGGACGGTTTAGGTTCCTATCAAACCACGGGGGAGACGAAAGTTCAGCCGGGTCCCTGCAGCTTAGGGAACTCCGGTTGTGTCGGGGCGGGTGGCTCCGCCTTCTCAAGACTTTTTTTGTTCTGACTTGAGACTGTTTGCATGTTTCCTTCTGTAGGAAGTTAGCACCCACCTCTCTCCTAGGAAAATGAGATATTTTAGGAAATATTAAAAGTGCTGAATATTTCCCCTAAGAGGGAAGCAGAAACTCATCCCTCTCCTCGCATCTTTGTCAATGGACCATTAAGGCCTGAGCCAGTCAATTCGACATAACAAAGATCTACCTCCTTCAGGCAGAGCCATAGGAGGAATTGCCCAAAGCCCTTTCGTTACGTCATCACCAGTGGTGGGTTCCAGATCCCGGTATGCTGTGACGGGGCCAGGTGCCCATCTCTGGCGCATGCACTGTGCATGCATGCGCACCCAACATCCTGTGGTGCTCCAGCTGTTCAGTGGAGGTCGCACAGGCAGCGTACACTGCGTGCATATGTGCAAATGACCCAGTTGGCTTAAATACAGGTAAGGAACGCGGGAAAGTGGGTTGGTACGGTGGCCGCTGCTCCCAGCTGCCACTGGTATGCCCATACCGGGGCGTACCGGCCAGAACCCACCACTGATCATCACCCAGCGAGGCTCAACCAAGCCTGGGACACAGATAGCCTACAGGCTTGCCCCTGCATGGCCCCATGGGAGTCTGACAACCAATCAGAATAGAAGCTCAAATTCAAAAGTCCAGAGAGGCATAAAACTCAGGTACTATCAGCATCTCTTCCCTTTTTTCCCCCAGGACCTCAAACCCCTTGATCCTGTCCACCATTAAACCATCTTTCCAAGCAGCCACCATTGTTTCCAGTGTCTTTTTCCCCACTTGGAACTGAACCCAGAAGGACATTTCCTCCAATACTTTTCTTTCTTTCTTTCTTTCTTTCTTTCTTTCTTTCTTTCTTTCTTTCTTTCTTTTTCTTTCTTGCTTTCTCTCTCTCTCTCATTCTCCCTCCCTCTTTCTTTCTTTCTTTCTTTCTTTCTTTCTTTCTTTCTTTCTTTCTTTCTTTCCTCAAGCCATGTGGTCCTGTCCACCATTAAACCATCTTTCCAAGCAGCCACCATTGTTTCCAGTGTCTTTTTCCCCACTTGGAACTGAACCCAGAAGGACATTTCCTCCAATACTTTTCTTTCTTTCTTTCTTTCTTTCTTTCTTTCTTTCTTTCTTTCTTTCTTTCTTTCTTTCTTTTTCTTTCTTGCTTTCTCTCTCTCTCTCTCATTCTCCCTCTTTCTTTCTTTCTTTCTTTCTTTCTTTCTTTCTTTCTTTCTTTCTTTCTTTCTTTCTTTCCTCAAGCCATGTGGTCCTGTCCACCATTAAACCATCTTTCCAAGCAGCCACCATTGTTTCCAGTGTCTTTTTCCCCACTTGGAACTGAACCCAGAAGGACATTTCCTCCAATACTTTACTTTTCTTTCTTTCTTTCTTTCTTTCCTTCTTTCTTTCTTTCTTTCTTTCTTTCTTTCTCTCTCTCTCTCTCTCTCTCTCTCTCTCTCATTCTCCCTCCCTCCCTCCCTGTTTCTTTCTTTCTTTCTTTCTTTCTTTCTTTCTTTCTTTCTTTCTTTCTTTCTTTCTTTCTTTCTTTCTTTCTTTCTTTCTTTCTTTCTTTCTTTCTTTCCTCAAGCCACGTGGTCCTGTCCACCATTAAACCATCTTTCCAAGCAGCCTCCGTGTTTCCAGTGTCTTTTTCCCCACTTGGAACTGAACCCAGAAGGACATTTCTTCCAACATTTCATTGCAGCTGTTATTTGTTTTTCCTGTTTAATTAACAGTAACTCCCTGTGAAATCTGTAGGGAAAAAAACAAGTTGATGAAGCTTTATAGTAGCTTTTCCGTGTAGGTGGAAAGTGAGAAGAATAGTAAGAAAGGACTCGTACACAGGTAGTCGAACCACAATCGGGTCCAGAATTGATGTTGCTAAGCGAGAAATTGGTTAGGTGAGTTTTGCCCCATTTTACGACTTTTCTTGCCCCTTTTCTTGTTAAGTGAATCACTGCAGTTGTTAAATTAGTTGCACGGTTGTTAAGTGAATCTGGCTTTCCCCATTGTCGGAAGGTCGCAAGAGGGGATCATGTGACCCTGGGACACTGCAACCATCGTAGATATGAAGTTGTCAATCATCCGAATGTAAGTCATGTGGCCATGGGGGAATGCTGCAACGGTCGTAAGTGTGAAGAATGGCCATAAGCCACTTTTTTTCAGTGCCGTTGTAACTTCAAACAGTCAGTAAACGAACCGTTGCAAGTCAAGGACTGCCTGAATTGTTGCACGATTCTTATTGCATCTTCTTACCCCCTCCTCTTTAATTTACACACCAATTGGAAGATCAGCTACAGGTTATCCTTGATTTACGGCCATGGCCGAGAACAATATTTTTGTTGCTAAGCAAAGTGGTTGTTAAGTGACTCGCACCCAATATTTTATGACCATGTTTGCCACGGTTGTTAAGCAAATCACCGCAGCTGTTAAGAGAAGCATATGGTCATTCAGGTGCAGGGTATCCTGCCTAAGCAGAGGTTGGACTAGAAGACCTCCAAGGTCCCTTCCAATTCTTATTCTACTCTATTCCATTCCTTACTCTATTCCTTAATTCTATTCTATTCTGATATTCTATTCCATTCCATTCTATTCCATTCCTTATTTCTATTCTATTCTATTCCTTATTTCTGTTTTATTCTATTCCTTAATTCTATTCTATTCCATTTGTTATTTCTATTCTATTCCTTAATTCTATTCTGTTCTATTCCATTCCTTATTTCTATTCTATTCCTTATTTCTATTCTATTCCTTAATTCTATTCTATTCTATTCGTTATTTCTATTCTATTCTTTAATTCTATTCTAGTTCTTAATTTTATTCTATTCCTTATTTCTATTTTATTCTATTCCTTTTTTCTATTCTATTCCTTAATTCTATTCTGTTCTATTCCATTCCTTATTTCTATTCTATTCCTTAATTCTATTCTATTCTATTCCATTCGTTATTTCTATTCTATTCTTTAATTCTATTCTAGTTCTAAATTTTATTCTATTCCTTATTTCTATTTTATTCTATTCCTTAATTCTATTCTATTCCTTCATTCTATTCTATTCCTTATTTCTATTCTATTCCTTCATTCTATTCTATTCTGATATTCTATTCTATTCTATTCCATTCCATTTCTTATTTCTATTCTAATCAAGCTATTCTCCAAGGCACCTGAGGGTAGGACAAGAAGCAATGGGTGGAAACTAATGAAGGAGAGAAGCAACCTAGAACTGAGGAGAAATTTCCTGACAATTGGAACAATTAATCAATAGAATAACTTGCCTCCGGAAGTTGTGAATGCTCCAACACTGGAAGTTTTTAAGAAGATGTTGGATAGCCATTTGTCTGAAGTGGTGTAGGGTTTCCTGCCTAAACAGGAGGTTGGACTAAAAGACCTCCAAGGTTCGACTCCTGTTCTGTTCTGTTCTGTTCTGTTCTGTTCTGTTCTGTTCTGTTCTGTTCTGTTCTATTCTATTCTATTCTATTCCTTGTTTCTATTTTATTCTATTCCTTATTTCTATTCTATTCTATTCTGATATTCTATTCTATTCCAGTGAGCAATGCCATCAGTGAGGGTTGGCAGAAGCAATGCCCTTGGGGCCATAATATATGGAAGAAGCATTAGCTGAATGGAGAGTGATATATTCCTGCTGGAAAGAGAAAGCCATTTTCACTGATACTGGAAAGATGTGCAAAAACATATCATTTGTCGCTGTCCGCTCTACTAACCTCTATTTATTCATGCTTATTTGGCAGGCGTCCAGTCTGATCTTTCGTGTTTTTTCTTTTCTTTTCAGGAGGCTTAAGAAAAGAGGCTCCCTTAATAGGAAAACAGTAGGACAGAAATGAATAAAAATTCATTTCTGCTGGAAGGGATGGGTTTGAACACGGGCGGGCCACCCCTATTTATCTCGGCTTGTATTAATGATGGATAAACCTCTCACCGCTCGCGTTAAGGGTGACTTTGATAGGTATCAGCTCCAAGCATGATAAAACTCCCATGGAAACAGAGAGGCAACATGGATTCATAGCGAGCGGAACAGCTAGCTGAAGTGTGTCCCTCAATGGGCCTTGGTACGTATGGAGGGAACGAAGCAGCGGGCAACTCAAGCTTTTGTAAGGTGACCAGACGTCCTGCTTTTGGCGGGACAGTCCCGATTTGGAAGAAATTGTCCTGCGTCCCACGGCAGGTTAAAAAAAGTCCCACTTTACCGTCCTCGGAGGTGGGGGACGTCCAAAGCACCATTTTCGCTTTCGCCCGGCTCCTGCACTCTGCTCCGGGGAAACAAGGGCGGGGCGGAGCGGAGATGGGCGGCGCTGCCCGCCTCAAGTTGGAGATGAGGAGGCTGCAGCTGCTGCCGCCGCGCCACCACTATAGAAGATAGCCTGGTCCGCGCCTTCGGGGGCGTCAGCCTCCAGCAGCCCTGCCGCCCCCAAGGCAGGCCTCCCGCACGCCGCTTCATTCGCTCCGCGGGCTCAGTACAGCGTTCCCGTGGAACTGCAGGTAGCCTTCTCCACCCCCACCCCACCCCCGCTCAATGGTGTCCCACTTTACAAATTTAAAAATCTGGTCACTGATCTGACTTTGTCCTAGTCAGGGGTGGGCTTCAGAAATTGTAACAAGGGGATCTCTGCCCGGTTGCTGCGTGGGTGTGGCCATGGTGGGCATGGCCTAGTCGGCCTCCTGCACCACAGCAGGTGTGCGTGTGTTTTTGCCCACCCCTGGCTCAGGACATTGTTCTCGAGCCTCCGAGAGGGTGAAAACGGCCTCCCCAGGCTCCGGAAGTCCTCCGGCACTTCCGGTAGGCCCTTTTTTTACCCTCCCCGAGCCTCTGCATCCCACACCCTGCACTTACCTGCATCTAAAACGGGCTGCGTGGGGACTTCTGGGAGGGGCAGGGCGGGTTGGGCGGGGCCAGCCAGGAATGGGATTTGGGGGTTCTCCAAACTGCACAGAATCTTAGCCAGAGGATTTTTGTATTCTGCCAGCCTAGCAGTTCAAAAGCATGTAAAAAATTCAAGTAGAAAAATAGGAACCACCTTTGGTGGGAAGATAACAGCGTTCCGTGCACCTTTGGTGTTTGGTCATGCCGGCCACATGACCACAGAGACGTCTTTGGACAGCGCTGGCTCTTCGGCTTTGAAACCGAGATGAGCATCGCCCCCTAGAAAAGGGAATGACTAGGACATATGTGCGAGGGGGAATCTTTACCTTTACCTTTTAAGGGCCTTTTTGCCTTTTTCAAGACTGAATTCACGCATTATACTAAGCATGGATGGATAACTGGGACACAGGCCACAAGCCAGCTGAAGGACTATGGTTTGGGTGGATTTCTGATGATGCATAGGAGCCCCCTCCCTCTCCAGATAAAAATATTCTTTCTTTTTTAAAATTTAAAAGAGGCAGGAGAGAATATTTTCCCTAAAGGACAAATGGAGAAACATGTTCTTAGAGGCAGAAAGCAGACCCACATCTTCCTGCCATAGGAAAACAGCCTCGAGCAGAAGCTTGAAGAGTTGGTCTTTAGGAATGGAGATTTTGTACCCATTCAGAAAGACTGGGCGAATCTATTCATAAGCAAAGAGACTCCAAATAAGCAACACAATTAGGCAAGCGAAAACGGACAAGATTAGCTCAGACAAACACCTAGGATTTGCATTTCCCTTCTTGCCTGTAGAGCCAGCCATGGCCCCTACATGACCCCACAGGAATCTGGCAACAGCCACTAAAATATTAAAAAGGGCATATTCTTACACAGGAACAGGCAGCTCAATCACAAAGCCCCAAAGAATGTATAAAAGCTTACCTACTCTCAACACTATTTTGTCAGCCACCCCAGAAACATGCTGCTGTCACTAGTTTTGGGCTACCAAATAAACAGAGACTTCCTTTCCTGCAGCCTGCCTCCATTTTATTTCCAGCGATTTTCTCCCGAATTGGAACCAGACTGGATTTTTCTTCCAACAATGCAATATCACCCAGAAAAGATCAGTGCAGGAGATACCATAGTTGGAAAATAGTGGAAGACCTATGCAGGTAGTCTTCGTTTTACAATCAGTGGTGGGATTCAGCCAGTTCGCACCTATTCAGGAGAACCAGTTGTTAACTTTCTAAGCAGTTCAGAGAACCGGTTGTTGGAAGAAACCTTATTTAGTTATTCCCCACTTTACAGAGCTAATCCTAAAAGGAAGGCAGGAAGGAAACTTTACTTTACTATATTTGAATTTTTATACCGCACCTTCTCCCAGCGGGACTCAGGGCGGTGTACAGGCCTCAATAAAAATCAACTAGTATAAAATCACTAATATAAAAGAATTAAAATACAATTAAAAATCTATTAAATAGTACGCCTGATTTTGATAAAAGCCCTCTCTAAAACCCTCTCTAAAACCAATTAAAAGCTACGCCAGGCTGGCCGCACGAAATAAATGGGTCTTCAAAGCCCGGCGGAAAAGGCGCAGGTCCGTGATTGTGCGAAGGTCAGGGGTAGGTCATTCCAGAGGGCAGGAGCAGCCACAGAAAAGGCTCTCACCCTGGGAGTCGCCAGCCGACATTGCCGAGCCGACAGCACCCTGAGGAGGCCCTCTCTGTGGGAGCGAACTGGGAGGTATTAAGTAGCAGGAGGCGGTCTTGCAAATAGCCAGGTCCCGTGCCATGGAGCGCTTTAAAGGTGGTTACTAACACCTTGAAGCGCACCCGGAAAGCCACAGGCAGCCAGTGCAGCTCACGCAGGAGAGGTGTCACATGGGAGCATCTAGAAGCTCCCAGAATCCCCCGCGTGGCTGCGTTCTGTACTAACTGGAGCCTCCGGGCGCACCTCAAGGGAAGCCCCATGTAGAGAGCATTGCAGTAGTCCAGGCGGGAGATGACGAGGGTTTGAGTGACCGTGCGTAAAGCGTCATGATCCATAAAGGGGCACAACTGGCGTATCAGGCGAACCTGATAAAAAGCCCCCCCTGGCTACAGCTGTCATGTGATCTTCCTGAGCTGAGAGTCCAGGAGGACGCCCAAGTTGCGGGCCCTCTCTGTGGGAACCAGTGATTCGCCCCCAATACCCAGAGATGGCACCACCTGGCTATATCGTGACGCCGGAAGCCACAGCCACTCTGTCTTGGATGGGTTGAGTCGGAGCCTGTTTCTCCACATCCAGACTCGCACGGCCTCCAGACACCAGGACATCACTTCCACGGCATCGTTGGGGTGGTCCGGGGTAGAAACATTCTGGTGTTGGAATACTGCATTCAGTTTTGATCACCACGATGTAGAAAAGACGTGGAGACTCTAGAAAGACTGCAGTGAAGAGCAACAAAGATGATTAGGGGACTGGAGGCTAAAACATAGGAAGAGAGGTTGCAGGAACTGGGTATGACTAGTTTAATGAAAAGAAGGACTAGGGGAGACATGATAGCAGTCTTCCGATATCTCAGGGGCTGCCACAAAGAAGAGGGAGTCAAACTATTCTCCAAAGCCCCTGAGGGCAGAACAAGAAGCAATGGGTGGAAACTAATCAAGGAGAGAAGCAACTTAGAACTGAGGAGAAATTTCCTGACAGTTAGAACAATTAATCAGTGGAACAGCTTCCCCCCCAGAAGTTGTGAATGCCCCAACACTGGAGGTCTTCTAGCCTAATCTGAATCAGTGGAACAGAAGTTGCCTCTAGAAGTTGTGGATGCCCCAACACTGGAAGTCTTTAAGAAGATGTTGGATAGCCATTTGTCTTTAATGGTATAGGGTTTCCTGCCTAGGCAGGGTGTTGGACTAGAAGACCTCCAAGGTCTCTTCCAACTCTGCTATTGTATTGTATTGTATTGTATTGTATAACTCCCTGCCTAGGCAGGAAACCCTACACCACTTCAGACAAATGGTTATCCAACATCTTCTTAACAATGTTGGAGCATTCACAACTTCTGGAGGAAGCTGTTCCACTGATTAATTGTTTTAACTGTCAGGAAATTTTTCCTTAGTTCTAAGTTGCTTCCCTCCTTGATTGGTTTCCACCCATTGCTTCTTGTTCTGCCCTCAGGTGCTTTGGAGAATAGTTTGACTCCCTCTTCTTTGGGGCAACCCCTGAGATATTGGAAGACTTCTATCATTTCTCCCCTAGTCCTTCTTTCTTATTAAACTAGACCTACCCAGTTCCTGCAACCGTTCTTCATATGTTTTAGCCTCCAGTCCCCTAATCATCTTGGTTGCTCTTCTCTGCACTCTTTCTAGAGTCTCCACATCTTTTTTACACCGTGGCGACCAAAACTGGATGCCGTATTCCAAGTGTAGCCTTACCAAGGCCTTATAAAGTGGTATTAACACTTCACGTGATCTTGATTCTCTCCCTCTGTTTGTGCAGAAGTGGACAAAAAGGAAAAAAAGTGGAAGAAAAACAGAAAAGAAATATGGCTTCCTGTATTCTTCACAGCAGCTATAAAATACAGATATATTTAACATCACTCTCTAAAGTTACAGCATTATTACTGTTCTTCCTGTAATCTATCCTGTCGAATCATCCAAACCATAAATCACAAGTCCTTTTTTCCCCATTTTTTTGCACAAAGATCCATAAGAAATTTCCAGTCAGTAGTCAAGGTAGATAGTGTCCTTTCTCTCTCTCTCTCTCTGTCCCTACACACACACGCGCGCGCGCGCGCACACACAAGTGTGTGTGTATCTGTGTTTATGTTTCAGCATAACTCTGGAACAATTTCAACCAACCTTGGCACACATATTACTTTCCCTCTGGAAACAAATTCTTGGGGGGGGGGGTATGTAAGGCACCCCTAAAACCCCTCGGGATGTGTCGTCTGTTAAGATGCAGCCTATTGTGCCTTAAAATGGCTTTTACTGTACAGCGCTGTGGAGATGCCATGGTAACGGCTTTACAGTACTCCACAAGGGGGTTCCCCTCTCGTAAGGGGGAATATCCAACATTAGAAATTGCGTCTACGTTCATGGAAGGGGGGTTGGGAGAAATAAATACCTGAGCAGCGCCTGGTTATCAGCTTGTCAGTTTATAAAATCTGTCCGCTTCACCAAGCATCCCTCCATAGAGAATAGTGTCAAATCTTTCCATCTCTGGGTGTACAGGAGTGTTTTTTCAACCTAGATCACTTGAAGGGGTGTGGACTTCAACTCCCAGAATTCCCCAGTCATCATCCAGGCTGGGTGAGGAATTCTGGGAGTTGAAGTCCACACCCCTTGAAGTGGCAAAGTTGAGAAACACTGGCACCAGGGGTGAAATTCATCAGGTTCTGACAGGTTCTGGAGAACCGGTAGCAGAAAATTTGAGTAGTTTGGAGAACCGGCAAATGCCACCTCTGGCTGGCCCCAAAGTGGGGAGGGAATGGAGATTTTGTAGTATCTTTCCCCTACCATGCCTACCAAGCCATGCCCAAAGAACCAGTAGTAAAAAAAAAATGAATTTCACCACTGACTGGCATACAATAATCTTGCCAGGGTATTGGAATAATCTTCCATGAAATAATTTCAGCCTTTAAAAAAAAAAAAAATCTTTCAGGGAAGGACTAGAAGTGTGCTTGGGGTTTTTCGCCACCCTGAAGTCCTACACCGATTCCCATCTGTAATTTTGAAAAGCTGGTTTTATTAATCTGTAACTTATGCTGCCTTTATTAGTTTGTAAGTAAGTCAGGGGAGTGAGCAGACTAATACTCCTTCCTCCTCCTATTTCCCCCCACATCAACAACCCTGTGGAAGGGATTGGGCTGAGAGAGAGGGACTGGCCCAAAGCCACCCAGCTAAGGCAGAACTAGAACTCCCAGTCTCCTGGTGATTGGCCCAAAGTCACCCAGCTGGCTTTCATGTCTAAGGCAGGACTAGAACTCACAGTCTCCTAGTGATTGGCCCAAAGTCACCCAGCTGGCTTTCATGTCTAAGGCAGGACTAGAACTCACAGTCTCCTAGTGATTGGCCCAAAGTCACCCAGCTGGCTTTCATGTCTAAGGCAGGACTAGAACTCACTGTCTCCTAGTGATTGGCCCAAAGTCACCCAGCTGGCTTTCATGTCTAAGGCAGAACTAGAACTCACTGTCTCCTAGTGATTGGCCCAAAATCACTCAGATGGCTTTCCTATCTAAGGCAGGACTAGAACTCACAGTCTCCTAGTGATTGGCCCAAAGTCACCCAGCTGGCTTTCATGTCTAAGGCAGGACTAGAACTCACAGTCTCCTGCTAATTGGCCCAAAGTCACTCAGATGGCTTTCCTATCTAACTCAGGACTAGAAGTCACAGTCTCCTGCTGATTGACCCAAAGTCACCCAGCTGGCTTTCATGTCTAAGGCAGGACTAGAACTCACAGTCTCCTGCTGATTGGCCCAAAGTCACTCAGATGGCTTTCCTATCTAAGGCAGGACTAGAACTCACAGTCTCCTGATGATTGGCCCAAAATCACCCATCTGGCTTTCATGTCTAAGGCAGGACTAGAACTCACAGTCTCCTGCTGATTGGCCCAAAATCACTCAGATGGCTTTCCTATCTAAGGCAGGACTAGAACTCACAGTCTCCTGATGATTGGCCCAAAATCACCCATCTGGCTTTCATGTCTAAGGCAGGACTAGAACTCACAGTCTCCTGCTGATTGGCCCAAAATCACTCAGATGGCTTTCCTATCTACGGCAGGACTAGAAGTCACAGTCTCCTGCTAATTGGCCCAAAGTCACTCAGATGGCTTTCCTATCTACGGCAGGACTAGAACTCACAGTCTCCTGCTAATTGGCCCAAAGTCACTCAGATGGCTTTCCTATCTACGGCAGGACTAGAAGTCACAATCTCCTGCTGATTGGCCCAAAATCACTCAGATGGCTTTCCTATCTAAGGCAGGACTAGAAGTCACAGTCTCCTGATGATTGGCCCAAAATCACCCAGCTGGCTTTCATGTCTAAGTCAGGACTAGAACTCACAGTCTCCTGGTGATTGACCCAAAGTCACCCAGCTGGCTTCCATGTCTAAGGCAGGACTAGAACTCACAGTCTCCTGCTGATTGGCCCAAAATCACTCAGATGGCTTTCCTATCTAAGGCAGGACTAAAAGTCACAGTCTCCTAGTGATTGGCCCAAAGTCACCCAGCTGGCTTTCATGTCTAAGGCAGGACTAGAACTCACAGTCTCCTAGTGATTGGCCCAAAATCACTCAGATGGCTTTCCTATCTAAGGCAGGACTAGAACTCACTGTCTCCTAGTGATTGGCCCAAAGTCACCCAGCTGGCTTCCATGTCTAAGGCAGAACTAGAACTCACTGTCTCCTGGTGATTAGCGCAAAATCACCCAGCTGGCTTTCAAGTCTAAGGCAGGACTAGAACTCAAAATCTCCTGATGATTGGCCCCTAATCACCCAGCTGGCTTTCATGCCTAAGGTAGGTCTAGAATTCATAGTCTCCTGATGATTGGCCCACAGTCACCCAGTCGGCTTCCATACCTAAACCAGTACTAGAATTCCCATCGTCCTGGTTTCCAGGCCAGCATGTTACCTACTGCGCCATTTGTCTTCTCCTTTGTTTTACAAATACGAAGAAAAAGATGAGCCAATCACATATTATGCTGTGTTTCTCCACCTTGGCAGTTTCAAGATGTGGGGACTTCAATTCCCAGAATCCCCCAGCTGTCATTGCGCTCCCAGAATCCCCCAGCCTGCAATGTGAAGTTAGTCTAACCACTGGATCAGCTTAGTGCCGCCACATCCTCACCTCCTGTTCCTTGGAGGATCATTTTGGGAAGAGATCAACCTAAATCCCAGTCTTTTTAACAGGACGATCCCATCTCCCCAGATCCCAATCACCACACCACCAGAGCCACGGTGGCGCAGTGGTTAGAGTGCAGTACTGCAGGCTACTTCTGCTGATCACCAGCTGCCAGCAGTTTGGCCGATCGAATCACACGGCTCAAGGTTGACTCAGCCTTCCATCCTTCCGAGGGGGGTAAAATGAGGACCCAGATTGTTGTTGGGGGGGGGCAAGAGACTGACTCTGTAAACTGCTTAGAGAGGGCTGCAAAGCCCTGTGAAGCGGTATAGGTCTAAGTGCTATTGATATTGCCCTTCCTTCCTTCTTCCTTCATTCCTTCCCTCCTTCCCTCCCTCCCTCCCTCCCTCCTTCCTTCCTTCCTTCCTTTGAGAATGAAGTATTGCAGGCTAACTGCCCACTGCCATGAGTTCGAACCCAACTGGCTCAAGATTGATTCAGTCTTCCCTCTTTCCGAGGTGGGTAAAATGAGGACCCAGATTGTTGGGGGGCAAGAGGCTGACTCTGTAAACCGCTTAGAGAGGGCTGAAAAGCCCTGTGAAGAGGTATATAAGTCTAAGTGCTATTGATATTGCCCTTCCTTCCTTCTTCCTTCTTCCTCCCTCCCTCCGTCCCTCCCTCCTTCCTTCCTTTTAGAATGACGTATTGCAGGCTAACTGCCCACTGCCATGAGTTCGAACCCACCAGGCTCAAGATTGACTCAGCCTTCCATCCTTCCGAGGTGGGTAAAATGAGGACCCAGATTGTTTGGGGGGGGGCAAGAGGCTGACTCTGTAAACCGCTTAGAGAGGGCTGAAAAGCCCTGTGAAGAGGTATATAAGTCTAAGTGCTATTGATATTGCCCTTCCTTCTTCCTCCCTCCCTCCATCCCTTCCTCCTTCCTTCCTTTTAGAATGACGTATTGCAGGCTAACTGCCCACTGCCATGAGTTCGAACCCACCAGGCTCAAGATTGACTCAGCCTTCCATCCTTCCGAGGTGGGTAAAATGAGGACCCAGATTGTTTGGGGGGGGGGCAAGAGGCTGACTCTGTAAACCGCTTAGAGAGGGCTGAAAAGCCCTGTGAAGAGGTATATAAGTCTAAGTGCTATTGATATTGCCCTTCCTTCTTCCTCCCTCCCTCCATCCCTTCCTCCTTCCTTCCTTTTAGAATGACGTATTGCAGGCTAACTGCCCACTGCCATGAGTTCGAACCCACCAGGCTCAAGCTTGACTCAGCTTCCCATCCTTCCGAGGTGGGTAAAATGAGGACCCAGATTGTTGGGGGGGGAGGGGGCAAGAGGCTGACTCTGTAAACCGCTTAGAGAGGGTTGTAAAAGCCCTGTGAAGCGGTATATAATTCTAAGTGCTGTTGCTATTACTATCACTCTGGTTTTTTTCCCCCCTTTTGAAAAGGCCCTTAAAGCAGAATTCCTTGATCCTTAAAGGAAACTGTTCTAGAGATCTTCCCAATTCATTTAATTCATTCTTTGTAGGAATTTCTATTCTGGTTGTTCCTCTTCTTCATTTCAGCTGCATTTCCTTTTTTTTCTTCTTTTCTTGATTTGTTTTCCGCGGGGGCACCACATCAACAGAATGCTAATGCAACGGAGTTATTTCATCAAGGGAACAAGTTTTTTTTCCCCTCCCTGTCATGTTGGACTTTATCTGCTCCTTCCATAGCCATTCAGTCGTGATTTTATCTTGTCAAGTAAGGGCTCCCTGCAGACTTCAAGTTTAAGTACGCTTTTTTTTTTAAAGAAAAAGGGGGAAAAGGAGCATTTTTCACGGTAGCCTTGCTTTCCTTTCCACTTTTACTTCCTTTGAAGGGCGAGAGACAAATCACGCTGTTGTACAATCCAAAGGGCAAGCCGTTATATGTATATGTATATGGGTGTAGGTATGCTGGCATTGCTGGCTTCGGGGATTTTCCCATGTATAAGGCATAGAAATGTTATTGCAACGTTTCGACAAGATCTCACTTGTCATCATCAGGCAGGCTTCTGTCTGTGACTGTCTGTGACTGAGTCAGGGACAGTGACTGTGACAGTCACAGACAGAAGCCTGCCTGATGATGACAAGTGAGATCTTGTCGAAACGTTGCAATAACATTTCTATGCCTTATACACGGGAAAATCTCCGAAGCCAGCTATGCCAGCATATATATATATATGGCAGCAAATTATCAAGGTATTTTTATTTATGTTCGGGCTTCATAGCGCTCCCCTTCCCTCAGTAGATAGGGTTTAATTACTTTGGCATTTACTGATCCAACACAAGGCATTAGCAGAATCTTAAAACCATCTTAAGGCTATTAAGCCAGCTGAAGATTTAGCCTAATAATGTGTCAGCATTTGAGTTTCCAAGAACTCATCATCGGAAACGTGGCTCCCAATTCACAAGAGAGAAAATAAGCGCCAATAAAAGAGAATATTTGAGGCTCGGGAATGAACCCCAGGAGTCCTTGGTGCTCTCTGAACTTGGTGGTTTGCTTGTTATCCAACTAGATAACATCATCAGTGTGAGTGAGTGTGGGGTTTTTTATATTCCATTTATAGTCAGCAGGTTTCCCTGCCAGTTTTACAATACAATACAATAGCAGAGTTGAAAGGGACCTTGGAGGTCATCTAGTCCAACTCACTGCCTAGGAGGGAAACCCTATACCATTTCAGACAAATGGCTATCCAACATCTTCTTGAAGACTTGCAGTGTTGGGGCATTCACAACTTCTGGAGACAAGCTGTTCCACTGGTTAATTGTCCTAACTGTCAGGAAATTTCTCCTCAGTTCTAAGTTGCTTCTCTCCTTGATTAGTTTCCACCCATTGATTCTTGTTCTGCCCTCAGGTTCTTTGGAGAATAGTTTGACTCCCTCTTCTTTGTGGCAACCTCTGAGATATTGGAACACTGCTATCATTTCTCCCCTAATCCTTCTTTTTATTAAACTAGACCTACCCAGTTCCTGCAACCGTTCTTCATATGTTTTAGTCTCCAGTCCCCTAATCTTCTTTGTTGCTCTTCTCTGCACTCTTTCTAGAGTCTCCATGTCTTTTCTACATCGTGGTGACCAAAACTGAATGCAGTATTCCAAGTGTGGCCTTACCAAGGCATTATTAAGTGGTATTAACCCTTCACGTGATCTTGATTCTATCCCTCTGTTTATGCAGCCTAGAACTGTGTTGACTTTTTTGGCAGCTGCTGTTTTGTGGTGGTATAGTTTTCTCCTTGTTAGTCCCTTGATTGGGGTCTACTTATTGTTTGTCTGGTGATAAGCAGGGATTATTATCAGTTGGTTGCTGGTTGCTGAAAAGGAGTGTTCCTGGTCTTTTTGTGTCTTTCGTATCTTTTGTTATTGTCTCTGCTCAATGGTGTGTAAATGTGCTTTATCTCACTGTGTCTATCGATGGCTGGTTTGCCTGAGAATTCCAAGAATTCCCTAGCCAGATAGAGAGAGGACAAAACCCACGTACTCCCTCATACTAGTGGGAGTAATGAAACGAGCAAACAACCAGGCTCAGAAACTACCAAGGATTCCAAAACATGCTTCCTTCAGTTCTTACAGATGAATTGAATCATTTGATGGACATCTTCTATATCCATTAAACGCCCAGAATTTCCAATATGCTGCAAAATCACCATTCCCTCCCCACCCCACTAACCTGCTTCCCAGCTCCGTTCTCCTATGCAGGTGGCAAAAGAAAACCCAGCCAATCAGCTGGGATTCAAGACGCAGTGAATAGATTGGTGGGCGGGGCCAGCCAGAGGTGGTATTCGCCAGTTCTCCAAACTACTCAAGATTTCCGCTACCGGTTTGCAAGAACCAATCAGAACCAGCTGAATACCACCTCTGATGTAATTCTCACCCGCACTGGAATTATACCCACTGCATAGAAACAAAGAGCAAACCCCACACCCCTTTCCATACTGATGAAGTTATCTAGCTGGGTAATGAAACGCCTGAAAGAAAACAAGCACAGAGAGTACCAAGGACACCCCCACACACACATAAAGGAGTTAAAAGGATTTCTAGAAGCAGCCTTGGAGGCTTGTCCTTCCTTCTTTTAAACATTGATTGGGACTTGGCAGAAATGCAACCACAAGAGTTTTTCCTGACATGAAAGCAAGGACTGGGAAAGTCTCCCTTGTTAATATCTCCTAGTCACCCACAGCTTCTGTCTCAGGAGGTTCCTCTACTACACGCAGGAGTAGGAGAACTGCGTTCTAGTTTGGAAAAAATTTGAGAGATAAGTCAGTGGTTCCAAAAATAGAAAGAGAAGGCAGATAAGGTGACTGAACGGATGGGTTGGATCCAGCCTGTCTTAACACATATCAGCACGCCAAACAATTCCTTTTGGGAATCGACTTTAAAACTCTCCTCGGCGGTTCAGCGAACATATCTTTGAAAACTTCAGGTTTTTGTGTGGCATCTTTTTCAAGACTCTTAAAAAGCAAAAGCAAGCTAGGCTTCTTGAATTTCGACTTGGTGGCTCAGTGGCTAAGACCCTGAGCTTGTCGATCAGAAGGTCGGCAGTTTGGAGGTTCGAATTCCTAGTGCTGCGTAATGGAGGGAGCTCCTGTGACTTGTCCCAGCTTCTGCCAACCTAGCAGTTCGAAAGCACATAAAAATGCAAGCAGAAAAATAGGGACCCCCTTTGGTGGGAAGGGAACAGCGTTCCGTGCGCCTTCAGTGTTGAATCATGCCGGCCACATGACATCTTTGGACAGCACTGGCTCTTCGGCTTTGAAACAGAGATGGGCACCGCCCCCTAGATTCGATAACAACTAGCACATATGTGCGAGGGGAACCTTTAACTTTATCAACCGGCCTGGCCTAATGTTTACATTCCTAGCCGCAAAATGAAATTCTATAAAAATTTTAGGGGTATTGTTAGGGTTTTAAGGGTTTTAATAGTGATTTTAGCACAGGGGTTAATTTAATTGGATTTTAACATTTTGTATTTGTATATTGTTGTATTTTTGGATTTTTTATTGCCTGTGCATCGCCCCGAGTCCCCATTGGGGAGAGGGTGCGGTCTATAAATCAATAAATTATTAATTATTATTATTATTATTAACCCAGCATGTGGGATAACTAGAAGCAAGAAAGACACCAAAATACTGTACATACATATAGACAGACAGACATTTCAGAGGCTGCCACAAAGAAGAGGGAGTCAAGCTATTCAACAAAGCCCCTGAAGGCAGGACAAGAAGCAATGAGTGTAAACTAATCAAGGAGAGAAGCAACTTAGAACTAAGGATAAATTTCCTGATAGTGAGAACAATGAATCAGTGGAACAACTTGCCACCAGAAGTTGTGAATGCCCCAACACAGCCCTCCTGAGCACCGCTTGAATTGGCAGAGAGTTGCAGGAGGCCATGGCAGCCTAAAACAGAATTTGGGAGCCCATTTTGGCTGGCAGAAGCAGGCCAGTCCTTCACTGATTCGAGGACGGGCCAGATCTAAGTACCCCGCAGGCCAGCTCCGGCCCCTGGGCCTTGAATTGGACACCCCTGGTTTTCTTCTGGTGATGTGGTTGATTCTGAAATGAGTTCCTATCACTCTCAGCTTCTCTGTGTCTCACGCCGAAACAGGCCTATGCAATTTCTGCTCTGAAAATTTAGATAGCCAATTTTCCCGAATGGAAGAAATTTGTGAAAAATGATAACGAAGATAAAGGTAATGCACCATCAATACAATACAATACAATACAATACAATACAATACAATACAATACAATACAATACAATACAATACCATACCATACCATACCATACCATACCATACCATACCATACCATACCATACCATACCATACCATACCATACATAGCAGAATTGGAAGGGACCTTGGAGGTCTTCTAGTCCAAACCCCTGCCTAGGCAGGAAGCCCTATTCCGTTTCAGACAAATGGCTATCCAACATCTTCTTAAAGACTTGCAGTGTTGGGGCATTCACAACTTCTGGAGGCAACTTCTGTTCCACTGATGAATTGTTCTCACTGTCAGGAAATTTCTCCTTAGTTCTAAGTTGCTTCTCTCTTTGATTAGTTTCCACCCATTGCTTCTTGTTCTACCCTCAGATGCTTTGGAGAATAGCTTGACTCCCTCTTCTTTGTGGCAGCCCCTGAGATCTTGGAAGACTGCTACCATGTCTCCCCTAGTCCTTCCTTTCATTAAACTAGACCTACCCAGTTCCTGCAACCGTTCTTATGTTTTAGCCTCCAGTCCCCTAATTCTCTTTGTTGCTCTTCTCTGCACTCTTTCTAGAGTCTCCATGTCTTTTTTACATGGTGGCGACCAAAACTGAATGCAGTATTCCAAATGTGGCCTTACCAAGGCCTTACAAAGTGGCATTAACACTTCACGTGATCTTGATCAAACCTCATTGATCACATCATGTAAGGTGGAGAGCCCTTCTGGTTTAGTGATTGATGCACCAGGCCACAGACCAGGAGACTGTGAGTTCTAGTTCCGCCTGCAGCATGAAAGCTAGTTGAGCGACTTTGGGCCAATCACCAGGAGACAGTGAGTTCCAGTCCTGCCTATAGAATGTAAGGCAGATCGGTATGTTAGGCCAATCATTGTCTCTCAGCCCAAACCACCTCGCAGGGCTGTTGTGTGAAAAGTAGGAGAAGGAGGGAGTATTATGAATGCTCATCAACTTGAGTTGCTTGCAAAGGAATAAAGATGGGATAAAAGTCTAATAATAAATAAATAATATATGTATTGAATGTTAGTGTAAGGTGCAGCAAGAAGAAACTGGATGCATAACAATGATTTATTTAATTCAAAATCTTTGCTGGCCCTCCCTGAGTCATAAAGATTCCCTTTTAAGATCCCTGAAGAACTATCAGGTCTACGCAGAGTTTGAAATTTGCAAGAAGGTGACGTTTAGTATCCGAATATCCATTTAAATCCAGGCGACTTGTTCTTCTTCCTATTTTATGGAACCCATTAGTCTATTTTAAACCCACTCAGTCTCCAGAAAGGGGCTATGCGATGAAAAATATTGAGATATTTATATTTTTCGGAGTATAAGATGCATCGGAGTATAAGATGCGTCAAGATTTTGAAGAGGCAAATTAAAAAAAAGTTTTTGCACTCTGCAGACCTCCCCAAAATGGCCCGTTTTTTGCAAAAACAGGCTCTTTTTTTCCAAAAAAAAAGAGGCATGAATAGCCTTTAAGAGGCTTATAGAGTGCTCCTGGGGGGCAGGAGGGGGCCAAAAACCTACAAAAATGAGCCTGTTTTCTTTTCCAAAAAAAGGGCCTGCGTAGCTTTTAGGAGGCTTATAGAGTGCTCCTGTGGATTGGCGGGGGGGGCAATATTGAGCAAAAAACGCTCCGTTTTTCGCTCATTTCTGCCCTCCCCAGCGCCCAGGAGCACTCTGAAAGCCTCCTAAAGGCTCTGCACAGCTAATTTGGTGAAGGGGGCAGGCTTTCAGGAGGCAAAAAAATGCTGCATTTAGTGTATAAGACGCACCCAGATTTTCAGCCTCTTTTCTGAGGGAAAAAGATGCGTCTTATACTCCGAAAAATACGGTAATTAATCAGTCACACAGACAGATCTGGAGGAAGAGATAAGAGTTTTATAGCAGCTGAAAAGAGACGATAGGCATCTGACGCAGGACGCCGGGAAGGAACATTCTTGGCAACAAACTCTACTACAAAGTGGACCCTCCACAGGCCTTTCTTTGATGTTTGAGCAACCAACTTGTTCTGAGGGAAGAAAGTAAATCAGCCGTGCACCTTCGTTCCAACAGCTTTTGTTAGAATCTGAACTCTGAATCCTGGCTACTAGTTACCGAAAGGGCAGCACAGCGGCTTCAAAACATCAAAGACGTGCAGGTATCCAGGTGCGACTTTACCTCACAGGACACCCATAGAAAAAGGGATGAGGCCTTCGATTGCATAGTTTCTCCTGCCATCTTGATTCTTTTCCCTGCTGAAATATTGAGAGTACGTGTGCGGTAGTTGTACATCTAGCCAACAAAGGAAAAAGAGTCCAGATTTTGTCACTTTTCTCCCGCAGACCAGGCAGGAAACATGACCTGATGTGACGATTCTACTTTATTACAATACAATACAATACAATAGCAGAGTTGGAAGGGACCTTGGAGGTCATCTAGTCCAACTCCCTGCCTAGGCAGGAAACCCTATACCAGGGGTCTGCAAAGTTGGCTCTTTTAAGACTGGTGGACTTCAACTCCCAGAATTCCCCAGCCGGCTGGGGAATTCTGGGAGTTGAAGTCCACCAGTCTTAAAAGAGCCAACTTTGCAGACCCCTGCCCTATACCATTTCAGACAAGTGGCTATCCAACATCGTCTTGAAGACTTTAGGTGTTGGAGATATTCACAACTTCTGGAGACAAGCTGTTCCACTGATTAATTGTCCTAACTGTCAGGAAATGTCTCCTCAGTTCTAAGTTGCATCTCTCCTTGATTAGTTTCCACCTATTGCTTCTTGTTCTGCCCTCAGGTGCTTTGGAGAATAGTTTGACTCCCTCTTCTTTGTGGCAACCCCTGAGATATTGGAAGAATGCTATCATGTCTCCCCTATCCTTCTTTTCATTAAACTAGACATACCCAGTTCCTGCAACCATTCTTCATATGTTTTAGCCTCCAGTCCCCTAATCCTCTTTGTTGCTCTTCTCTGCTCTCTTTCTAGAGTCTCCACGTCTTTTCTACATTGTGGTGACCATAAGGCTGTGGTGATTATAAGGCTGCATTAACAGAATCTTGCAAGTCTGAAAGTACAAATCTCCCATTGTCTCCTTAAGGTAAAGGTTCCCCTCACACACATGTGCCAGTTGTTCCCGACTCTAGGGGGCGGATGCTCATCTCCGTTTCAAAGCCGAAGAGCCAGCGCTGTCCGAAGACATCTCCGTGGTCATGTGGCCAGCAAGACTAAACACCAAAGGTGCACAGAACGCTGCTACCTTCCCACCAAAGGTGGTTCCTATTTTTCTACTTACACTTTTTATGTGTTTTCGAACTGCTACCGTGTTTCCCCGAAAATAAGACAGGGTCTTATTTTCTTTTGACCCCTGAAATAAGTGCTTGGCCTTATTTCGGGGGATGTCTTATTATTTTTGAGGTGCAGGAGGCGGTGTGCGTGGTCACCTCATGGCTGCTGCTGCGTGGCAATATTTTTGGAGGAGGGCTTATTTCAGCGCATGCGCTCAAAAGCCCGATTGGGCTTATTATCTGGGGAGGTCTTATTTTCAGGGAAACAGGGTAGTTTGGCAGAAGCTGGGACAAGGAACAGGAGTTCGCACAGCTACAACTGCCGTTGTAAATCGAAGGCTACCTGCAATTTCTTCCTTTTTGAGAAATAAGAATTTAAGCCTGATCTGTGGGAGTCTGTAAATTAAATGTTAGCCGTGGGAGGAAATTCACCAGAGAGCAAACCAGTGCAACTGTTGTGGCCTGCCAGCGGCCAGTGGAGCTGGCAGCAGAGTCGAACAGTGAGGAGGTTGGGGAGGAACATGCGCCAGTCCTGGAGGCTGGGGAAGGCTCAAATGAGGGCTCTGCATCGAAGGCAGAGATGGGGAGTTACAATACAATACAATAGCAGAGTTGGAGGGACCTTGGAGGTCTTCTAGCCCAACCCCCTGCCTAGGCAGGAAGCCCTATCAGACAAATGGCTATCCAACATCTTCTTAAAGACTTGCAGTGTTGGGGCATTCACAACTTCTGGAGGCAACTTCTGTTCCACTGATGAATTGTTCTCACTGCCAGGAAATTTCTCCTCAGTTCTAAGTTGCTTCTCTCCTTGATTAGTTTCTACCATTAGTTCTCAGCTGCCTTCAGAGCTAGGCAGCAGTGAGGCAGAGGAGGAACTGGAGCTGCCAGTAGAAAAGAACAGCTAAGAAATCAGGGTCGACTTGGGAGTAAAGCCACAGGTGGACGGTGAATGGCCCCTCCTAGGTGGCCAGGGAATACAGAGCCAGGGTCTGCGGCTGATGTTTTGCAACGCCAGGTCCGTTGTCAACAAAGCCCCCCTCATTAGTGACCTTGTGTCAGAGGGGGAGCCGGACCTGGTAGGAATTGCGGAGACCTGGTTGGGCCACGAGGGAGGTCATCCCCTCGTTGAAATGTGCCTACCAGGCTACCGCGCTTTTCATCAGCCGCGGGCCCTAGGCAGGGGTGGTGGGGTAGCGGTCATTATTAAGGAAGGCCTGGAGCCGAGAGAGACCATTGTGCCTCAGACCTCCGGCTGTGAGTCCCTCTGCATGAAGTGGGGCCTAGGGAGGCAGTTGGGCTTGCTGGTTGTATACCTGGCTCCCCGCTATGTAGCAGCAGCCCTGCCCGAGCTCCTGGAGGTGATTGCTACGGTGGCAGTGGAGACCCCCAGACTCATAGTCATGGGGGACTTTAACCTGCCATCGTTGGGCGAATCATCCGTGGTAGCTCGGGAGTTCATGGCTTCCATGACGGCCATGGACCTGACCCAAGTAATTCAAGGCCCCACCCATGAGGGTGGACATACGCCGGACCTCATCTTCGTCTCAGGCCAATGGAAGAGTGATCTGGGTACAGGGGACATAGTCATCACACCCTTGTCATGGTCAGACCACTCACTTCTCCGACTCGACTTTCCGACCGCTGCTCCCCTCCGCGGGGAGGCGGAACCAGAGTTACCAATCTGGTACCGCCCCAGGCGCTTGATGGACCCGGATGGGTTCCAGACAGCGCTTGGACCATTTCCTGTATCCCTGACCCGCGCCCCGATGGAGGACCTCACGGCCGCATGGAATAGTGCGGCCGTGGGAGCCTTAGATCGGGTCGCGCCCTTGCGGCCTCTCTCGCGGCGGCGAACCACCCTGGCTCCTTGGTTTACTGAGGGGCTGCGGGTGATGAAACGCCGCAAGAGATGCCTAGAGAGAAGATGGAGGGCTAGCCGCTCTGAATCTGACCGGACACAGGTAAGAGCCCATTTACGGACTTACATTGTGGCGCTGAGAGTGGCCAAAAGCCATCATTGTGCCACCCTCATAGCATCCACAGAAAACCGCCCTGCCGCCCTGTTTAGGGTGACCCGTTCCCTCCTTCAACAGAGGGAGCGGGAAGCCCCGCTACAGGGTAGAGCAGAGGAATTTGTGATTTTTCTGCAGGAGAAAACCGCCCAGATACAGAGTGAGCTAGCCCCCATTCATGGCCCAGTGGGATGCCACGAGAGAGATCTTGTTTGGGAGGAGTTTGACCCCGTTACTTCCGAGGATATGGACAGGCTACGTGGGCGACTGCGAGCCACCACATGTTCATTGGACCCGTGCCCCTCCTGGCTTGTACTGGCATCCTGGGAGGTGACACGAGGCTGGCTCCAAGAGGTTATCAACGCATCCTTGAGTGAGGGTTCCTTGCCTGCCTCCCTAAAAGAGGCTATGGTGAGGCCCCTCCTCAAGAAGCCCTCTTTGGACCCAGCTCTTTTGAACAACTACCGTCCAGTCTCCAACCTTCCCTTCTTGGCGAAGGTTGTTGAGAGTGTGGTGGCACAACAGTTTCCCCGTCACCTGGAGGAAGTTGACTATCTAGATCCGCGCCAGTCCGGCTTTCGGCCCGGGCATAGCACCGAGACGGCATTGGTCGCGTTGGTAGATGATCTCTGGAGGGCCAAAGATGGGGGATGTTCCTCCATCCTGGTCCTATTAGACCTCTCAGCGGCTTTCGATACCATCGACCATGGTATCCTATTGCATCGGCTGGGGGGGTTGGGGGTGGGAGGCACCGTTTTACAGTGGTTCTCCTCCTACCTCTCTGGCCGATCGCAATTTGTGCGGGCAGGAGAGCAGAGGTCGACCCCGAGACCCCTCATATGCGGGGTGCCTCAGGGGTCGGTCCTCTCGCCTCTCCTGTTTAATGCATACATGAAGCCGCTGGGTGAGATCATCCGTGGCTTTGGGGTAGAGTACCACCTGTACGCTGATGACACCCAGCTGTACATATCTACCCCAAACCACCCCAACGATGCCGTAGCGGTGATGTGCCAGTGCCTGGAAGCCGTGCGGATCTGGATGGGAAGTAACGGACTTAGGCTCAACCCGACCAAGACCAAGTGGCTGTGGTTTCCGGCTGCCCGATTCAACCAGCTTTCTCCAACGCTGGCCATAGGGGGCGAACATCTTGCCCCTGTGGATGGGGCGCGCAATTTGGGTGTCCTCCTGGATACCCGGCTGTCTATGGAAGAGCAAGTGACAGCCGTGGCCAGGTGGGCGTTCTACCAGGTTCGCCTGGTTCGCCAATTGCGCCCCCTATTGGATCGGGACGCCCTTTGCACAGTCACTCATGCCCTCGTGACATCCCGACTGGACTATTGTAACTCTCTCTACATGGGGCTCCCCTTGAGGTGCACCCGGAGGCTTCAGTTGGTTCAGAATGCAGCCGCGCGAGCAATTATGGGCACCTCTAGGTTTGCCCACGTAACACCGCTCTTGCGCGAGCTGCACTGGCTACCTGTCGTCTTCCGGGTGCGCTTCAAGGTGTTAATTATCATCTTCAAAGCGCTCCATCGCTCGGGACCTAGCTATCTGCGAGATCGGATCCTGCCCCACACATCCTCACGACCGATTCGCTCCCACAGAGAGGGGCTTCTCCGGGTGCCGTCCACTAGACTTTGTCAACGGGCGACGCCCAGGGGAAGGGCGCTCTCTGTGGCGGGCCCGGCCCTCTGGAACGACCTTCCCCCTGATATTAGGACGACCACTGACCTCCGCTCCTTCCGGGTAAAATTGAAGACCTATCTCTTTCGACTGGCCGGCCTTGAATAGTTCTCTCTGTCTATTGACACCAAATTTTAGTGGGTTCTTAATTTTATATCTTTTAGCACGGGTAAATATTATTTAATTCTATTTTAATATATGTATGTTGTATTTATTGTATATTGTTTTTAGCTTTGCCTGTGCACCGCCCCGGGTCCCTGTGGGGAGAGGGTGCGGTTAATAAATTCCAATTTCAATTCAATTTCTCCCATAGGGAATAAAAGAGGAGCAAAAAGGGAGGGGGCTTTTGCAGGAAACAACTCATTCATTCCTTCGTTCTTTTCTGGAGTGTGAAGATCTGTCCGTGAATCTCAGAGACTGTGGTCATAAATTCGCCTTTGAAAGACTACCAAGCCTTTGCTGAATGTTAATGAGAGAAATTCACATTTGTTTAATTAAAAAGGGGTTTTGTCAGGACCAGGACTCTGCCTCGTGCTTTTGGGGGAAGCCTAGGTCAGAAAAGCAACAGCAAAAAAGTGTATCAGCTATTTTCTCGCGGCGAAGGCTCAGCGCTTATTTCCCGCGGAAGAGATCAAACCAGTAATGGGATCGATGCAAGGAAAGACCCTTTAGCATTACAAACGGGCAAACTTCAAACTTAACTATTGTTAACAAAAGCAGGTAACAATGCTCTGGTTTATTTGCCCTGTCTGGTTGCCCTTTAAAGCTGGACTTTGGTTAAGTTAAAGAACACGCCGAATTACAGCCACTTTAACAAGGCAAGGCTTCCGCCGGAGAATTAATGCCTTTTGCCATTCTCCCATTGAAATTGGAACAGAAGGAATAAAATGTCTTTATTTCTTAACATTGACCTAGTTTTGCCCTGGAGGAGAGAGGGTTATATTATGATGAAAAACCTGAATCTGAAGAGGGACATAGAGAATCAAAAACCTTCTCCCACTCTTGAACAAAGAGTATAATTCAAAGATTGTGGGGGAGAGAAATAGGGTTTTGACAAGGTACCCATTGCAGGCTAAGAGGACAAGATTGTCAAACCAAAAATCAGTATTTTATTTTATTTATTAATTAGACTTATTAACCGCCCCCTCTCCCCGAAGGGACTTGGGGCGGTGCACAGGAAATTTAAAAAACATATACATATAACAATAATAAATAATTAAAACTATATTAAATACTAACACCCTGTGCTAAAATATACCCCATTAAAACTGTACCTAAAACTCAATTAAATAATTTCTCTACTAAAAACTAAAGGTTAGGTACGGTAGGTTAGGCCAGGCCGGCTTGCTGGAAAAGATAGGTCTTTAATTGCTGACGGAAGGAGCGGAGGTCCGTAGTTGTTCTAAGATTGTGGGGTAGGTCGTTCCAGAGGGTAGGGCCCACCACAGAGAAGGCCCTTGCCCTGGGCGTCGCCCGCTGGCATTGCCTAGTGGACGGCACCAGGAGAAGTCCCTCTCTGTGGGAGCGAATCGGCCGAAGGGACGTGTGGGGTAGGATATGATCCCGCAGATAACTAGGTCCCATGCCATGGAGTATGGTGGACCCAGTCGTATAAACAGTCCCAATATTTTTTTTATTTGATCTATATGTAATTTAATTTATATTTTATATTTATATTTATATTTTATCTAATTTGTATACTGCCCTATCTCCCCGAGGGGACTCAGGGCGGTGCACAGAAATATAAAAGCATATACAAAACAATACAATATATAACAGTTTAAAATGGAATTAAATTAGGGTCTGTGCTGAGAATTTAAATTAGAAAAGGTTAAAATCAATTAAAAACTTTACCTATTAAAATTAAGCCAGGCCGGCTTCTTGAAATAGATGTGTCTTTAATGCCCGGCGGAAGAGGCGTAGGTCCGTGATGGTGCGAAGATCGGGGGGCAGGTCATTCCAGAGGGCAGGCCCCACCACAGAGAAGGCTCTCCCCCTGGGGGCCACCCATCGGCATTGTCCGGCGGATGGCACCCTGAGGATGCCCACTCTGTGGGAGCAGACAGGTCTAAGGAAGGTATGTGGTAGGAGGCGGTCCCACAAGTAGCCAGGTCCCGAGCCATGGAGCGCTTTGAAGATGGTTACTAGCACCTTGAAGTGCACCCGGAAGGCCACCGGCAGCCAGTGCAGCTTGCGCAGAAGAGGTGTTACATGGGAATGTCGAGAAACTCCCAGAATCCCCCGCGCGGCCGCATTCTGGACTAGCTGGAGACTTCGGGTGCACCTCAAGGGGAGCCCCATGTAGAGAGCGTTGCAGTAGTCCAAGCGGGAGGTGACGAGTGCTTGAGTGACCATGTGTAAGGCATCACGATCTAGAAAGGGGCGCAACTGGCGAATCAGGTGAACCTGATAAAAGGCCCCCCTGGTCACGGCTGTCACATGGTCATCCAATTACACCTAAATACTAGTAAGACAAAGGAGATGGGGCTAGATTAAGGTGAGCAGATTTTAACATTGGTAAAGCGGGACACCATTGCCGGGGGGGGGCAGCGGCCTTTCGTGACTTATGTGAGTGAGCTGGAGGTGACCAAGAAAAACCTGAGCAAAGCTTTCGGCGAAAATGTGAAGCAGTAAGTGATCATCAGGCACCTTTCTCCCCCCCAACCCTCTGTCGTTTCTTCCTTACGCCATTGGCTGTATTTTTGCAGCAGAAGGCCGCTATTCCCCACTATTCCCGCCGCCCGTCTGCTCCCCGCCGCCGCCCCAGGCAAAAATCGGGACTTTTTAAAAACTCTGCGGGACGCGGGACAAATTGTTCAAAAGCGGGACTGTCTCGCCAAAAGCGGGACACCTTAGGCTAGATTTCCAGAAGCACAGAGAAGAACCTGCCCCACTGTATATTGAGGGGGGCTGTGTGGAGAGGGTTTCCTTTTTTAAATTCTTGGGTGTGCTTATTAGCCAAGACCTCACCTGGAAAAACAACACGTCTCTGGTGATTGGAAAGGCCCAACAGAGACTTCAGTTCCTTAGAGTCCTGTGAAAAAATCAGGTGGAACAACGGCTGATGACCTCTTTCTATCGGTCCACCATAGAAAACATCCTCACATATTGTATCACAGTGTGGGATGCTGGTTTAAGAGCTGTGGACAGGAAGGCACTGCAGAGAGGGATCAATTCGGCACACGAAACCATCAGTTGCCCTCTGACACCACTGGATGACATCGCCAGATCTTGCTGCTTTAGCAGAGCAAGGAAGATTCTCAGAGATGATTCACACCCTGGTCAGTGTCTCTTTGTACTTCTACCATCAGGCAGAAGACATCCAAATATAGCCAGCCAAACAAAGAGGTTTAAAGAGAGCTTCTATCCTTGGGCTGTGAGACTTTTAAATACAACCACAATCACTCCATGCACATCCTAGTTTTTTTTCCTTTTTGTTTCTGTTATAATTTTGCACCAGTGAGCTTAAAACCAATTTCGTTGTATTTAAATACAATGGCAATAAAGATTATACTTATATCCTGCTTTTATTATTTTCTATTTTTAAAAAAAACCTCAAGGAAGCGATCAGGCCTGATATTCCTTCCCCCACCTATTTTCCCCACAACAACAACCCTGTCAGGTGGGTTCAGGGGAGAGACAGTGACTCGCTCAAAGTCACCTAGCTGGCTTTCATGTCTAAATCAGGACTAGAACTCTCGCTCTCCTGGCGATGAGCCCAAAATCATCCAGCAGGTTTTCATGCCTAAAATGGGACTAGAACTCACAGTTTCGTGGTGGTTGATTGGCCCAAAGTCGCCAGTGGCTCGGGCAAGACTAGAGCTCACAATAGCCTGGCTTCTAGCCCAGCGCCTTGTCTACTGTGCCAAACTGGCTCTAAGCCTAAAATCCTTGGTCCGATCGCTGGGAGAGTGTAAATTCTAGTCCCAGCTTAGGCAAGGAAGGAAGCCAGTGGGTGACCTTGGTCCAGTCCCCCTCATTCAGGCCAAATCACCTGACAGCAGGGGTGGGTTGCTGGCGGCATTACTGCCGATTTGATGCCCTAACCCTAACCCTAACCCTAACCCTTATCCTTTCAAAGAAACACATGCACTAGATGTTCAAAAGGTGATAACAGATTGCATGGAATCAAGATCCCGTGAAGTGTTAATGCCACTGTATAGTGCCTTGGGAAGGCCACACTTGGAATACTGCATTCAGTTTTGGTCGCCACGATGTAGAAAAGATGTGGAGACTCTGGAAAGAGTGCAGAGAAGAGCAACCAAGATGATTAGGGGACTGGAGACTAAAACATATGAAGAACAATTGCAGGAACTGGGTATGTCTAGTTTAATGAAAAGAAGGACTAGGGGAGACATGATAGCAGCCTTTCAATATCTCAGGGGTTGCCACAAAGAAGAGGGAGTCAAGCTATTCTCCAAAGCACCTGAAGGCAGAACAAGAAGCAATGGGTGGAAACTAATCAAGGAGAGAAGCAACTTAGAACTGAGGAGAACTTTCCTGACAGTTAGGACAATTAATCAGTGGAACAGAAGTTGCCTCCAGAAGTTGTAGATGCCCCAACCCTGGAAGTCTTTAAGAAGAGGTTGGATAGCCATTTGTCTGAAACGGAATAGGGCTTCCTGCCTAGGCAGGGGGTTGGACTAGATGACCTCCAAGGTCCCTTCCAACTCTGCTATTGTATTGTATAGAAGGGAACAGAAGGGACCTTGGAGGTCTTCTAGTCCAACCCCCTGCCTAGGCAGGAAACCTTATACCATTTCAGACAAATGGCTCTCCAGCATCTCCTTAAAGACTTCCATGTTGGGGCATTCACAACATTTGGAGGCAAGTAGTTCCACTGATAAATTGTTGTAACTGTTAGGAAATTTCTTCTTAGTTCTAAGTTGCTTCTCTCTTTGATTAGTTTCCACCCATTGCTTCTTGTTCTACCCTCAGGTACTTTGGAGAATAGTTTGACTCCCTCTTCTTTGTGGCAACCCCTGAGATATCGGAACACTGCTATCATGTCTCCCCTGGTCCTTCTTTTCATTAAACTAGACATCCCCAGTTCCTGCAACCGTTCCTCATATGTTTTAGCCTCCAGTCCCCTCATCCTCTTTGTTGCTCTTCTCTGCACTCTTTCTAGAGTCTCCACATCTTTTCTACATCGTGGCGACCAAAATTGGATGCAGTATTCCAAGTGTGGCCTTACCAAGGCACTATACAGTGGCATTAACACTTCACGTGATCTTGATTCTCTCCCTCTGTTTATGCAGCCTAGAACTGTGTTGGCTTTTTTGGCAGCTGCTGCAAACTACTGCCACTGTTGATTTCCCACCATGTCCCATGACTTTCCTACGTTTGCCCCCAGCTCAGGATTATTATTCAGTGATCTTCTGCTTCTGGTAGTGGTTTGGCAGCTACAACCGGCAGTGGCCCAGGTCTGCCACACAACCAAACCGTTTCTCTGGGTGGCGCCATCTTGTTTTTTCCTTCTGAGCATGCGCAGAGCATTTTTTAATTGCACCGCGCATGGGCGTATACGGCACGGTCATGAGTAAACCGGCAGTAGTGACTGCCGGAACCCTCCCCTACCCGTGAAGGAACATCTGCCGCCTGCATCGAAAAGTAACATCCCTAACTTAGCATCCCTGGATGGAAAAATCAGACTCCACCTGCAGCTCCGCTTCCCCGAGATCCAGGGAAATCTCTCCTCTCCTTTCCCCGATCCATTTTCTGCTCGGATGGCATTGCCTGTCCTTGGAGGACATGATTCATGGTCGCTAAATCACACCGGGGCTGCTGTGCAGAATGTCATTTGGCTTGGCTGCCCACGTAGAGACCAGGAGGGTAGGGGGGGTTTAGTGAGTAATCACCACTGGGGATGTTTTCCTAAATGGCTCCCGCGATTTCTTGTCGGAGGGGCATCCCCCTCCATTAATTGAGTGGATGGCATCGCTTGACCCACCGCAAACGCACCCCTTCCTGGGCGTCAGAGAGACGGTTTATCCTTCTGGGCATGCGGATTCTGACTCATCCTTACAATACAATACAATAGCAGAGTTAGAAGGGACCTTGGAGGTCATCTAGTCCAACTCCCTGCCTAGGCAGGAAGCCCTATACCATTTCAGACAAATGGCTATCCAACATCTTCTTGAAGACTTGCAGTGTTGGGGCATTCACAACTTCTGGAGGCAAGGAGTTCCACTGATTAATTGTTCTCGCTGTCAGGAAATTTCTCCTCAGTTCTAAGTTGCTTCTCTCCTTGTTTAGTTTCCACCCATTGCTTCTTATCCTGCCCCCAGATGCCTTGGAGAATAGCTTGACTCCCTCTTCTTTCGTCCCGGTGGAGGGCATACCTATCAACAGGGTCGTGGGGAGAGGCAGGTCTGAGGGGAGACAAGTTCCATCCTCCCGGTTGGGGGCACGTGGCCGTTGGTTGCAAACGGTCGGGTGCCACAACCCCTGCAGGCTAGGTGGTCAGGGAGTACAGAGCCAGGGCCTGCAGCTGATGTTTTGCAATGCCAGGTCCGTTGTCAACAAAACCCCCCTCATCCATGACCTCGTGTCAGAGGGGGAGCCAGACCTGGTAGGAATTGCGGAGACCTGGTTGGGCCACGAGGGAGGACTCCCCCTCGTTGAAATGTGCCCACCAGGTTACCGCGCTTTTCATCAGCCCCGGGCCCTAGGTAGGGGTGGTGGGGTAGCGGTTGTCATTAGGGAAGGTCTTGAGCCGAGAGAGACCATTGTACCACAGACCACCGGTTGTGAGTCCCTCTGCGTGAAGGGAGGCAGTTGGGCCTAGGGAGGCAGTTGGGCTTGCTGGTTGTATACCTGGCTCCCCGCTATGTAGCAGCAGCCCTGCCCGAGCTCCTCGAGGTGATCGCTACGATGGCAGTTGAGACCCCCAGACTTTTAGTCATGGGGGACTTTAACCTGCCATCGGTGGGCGAATCATCCGAGGTAGCTTGGGAGTTCATGGCTTCCATGACGGCCATGGACCTGACCCAACTAATTCAAGGCCCCACCCACGAGGGTGGACACACACCGGATCTCATCTTTGTCTCTGGCCAATGGAAGAGTGATCTGGGTACAGGGGATATAGTCATCACACCCTTGTCATGGTCAGACCACTCACTTCTCCGGCTCGACTTTCCAACCGTCACCCCCCACCGCGGGGAGGCGGAACCTGAGTCATCTATCTGGTTCCGCCCCAGGCGCCTGATGGACCCTGATGGGTTCCAGGCGGCGCTTGGGCCACTTCCTGTACCCCTGACCGGCGCCCCGATGGAGGACCTCGTGGTGCATGGAATACTGCGACCACGGGAGCCTTGGATCGGGTCGCGCCCTTGCGGCCTCTCTTGCGGCGGCGAGCTACCCTGGCTCCTTGGTTTACCGAGGAGCTAAGGGTGGTGAAACGCCACAAGAGATGCCTAGAGAGAAGATGGAGGTCTACTCGATTTGAATCTGACCGGACACAGGTAAGAGCCCATTTACGGACTTACATTGTGGCGCTGAGAGTGGCCAAACGTCATCATTGTGCCACTCTCATAGCATCTGCAGAAAACCGCCCTGCCGCCCTGTTTAGGGTGACCTGCTCCCTCCTTCAACAGAGGGTGCGGGAAGCCCCGCTACAGGGTAGAGCAGAGGAATTTGTGATTTTTCTGCAGGAGAAAATCGCTCAGATACAGAACGAGCTAGCCCCCATTGATGGCCCAGTGGGATGCCACGAGACAGATCTTGTTTGGGAGGAGTTTGACTCCGTTACTTCCGAGGATATGGACAGGTTACGTGGGCGACTGCGAGCCACCACATGTTTATTGGACCCGTGTCACTCCTGGCTTGTACTGGCATCCTGGGAGGTGACACGAGGCTGGCTCCAAGAGGTTGTCAACGCATCCTTAAGTGAGGGTTCCTTGCCTGCTTCCCTAAAAGAGGCTATGGTGAGGCCCCTCCTTAAGAAGCCCTCTTTGGATCCAGCTTTATTAACCAACTATCGTCCAGTCTCCAACCTTCCCTTCTTGGCGAAGGTTGTTGAGAGTGTGGTGGCACAACAGTTTCCCCGTCACCTGGAGGAAGTTGATTATCTAGACCCGCGCCAGTCCGGCTTTCGGCCCGGGCATAGCACTGAGACGGCATTGGTCGCGTAGGTTGATGATCTCTGGAGGGCCAGAGATGGGGGTTGTTCCTCCATCCTGGTCCTATTAGACCTCTCGGCGGCTTTCGATACCATCGACCATGGTATCCTATTGCATCGGCTGGGGGGGTTGGGAGTGGGAGGCACCGTTTTACGGTAGTTCTCCTCCTACCTCTCTGGCCGATCGCAATTTGTGTTGGCAGGAGAGCAGAGGTCGACCTCGAGACCCCTCACGTGTGGGGTGCCTCAGGGGTCGGTCCTCTCGCCTCTCCTGTTTAACACATACATGAAGCCGCTGGGTGAGATCATCCGTGGCTTTGGGGTAGAGTACCATCTATACGCTGATGACACCCAGCTGTATATTTCTACCCCAAACCACCCCAACGATGCCGTAGCGGTGATGTGCCAGTGCCTGGAAGCCGTGCGGGTCTGGATGGGAAGTAACGGACTCAGGCTCAACCCGACCAAGACCGAGTGGCTGTGGTTTCCGGCTGCCCGATTCAACCAGCTCACTCCATCGCTGGCCATAGGGGACGAACATCTTGCCCCTGTGGATGGGGCGCGCAATTTGGGTGTCCTCCTGGATGCCCGGCTGTCCATGGAAGATCAAGTGACAGCCGTGGCCAGGAGGGCGTTTTACCAGGTTCGCCTGGTTCGCCAATTGCGCCCCCTATTGGATCGGGACGCCCTTCGCACAGTCACTCATGCGCTCGTGACATCCCGACTGGACTATTGCAACTCTCTCTACATGGGGCTCCCCTTGAGGTGCACCCGGAGACTTCAGCTAGTCCAGAATGCAGCCGCGCGAGCAATTATGGGAACCGCTAGGTTTACCCATGTAACACCGCTCTTGCGCGAGCTGCACTGGCTACCTGTCATCTTCCGGGTGCGCTTCAAGGTGCTGATTATCATCTTTAAAGCGCTCCATGGCTCGGGACCTAGCTATCTGCGGGATCGGATCCTGCCTCATACATCCTCACGGCCGATTCGCTCCCACAGAGAGGGACTTCTCCGGGTGCCGTCCACTAGACTTTGTCAGCGGGCGACGCCCAGGGGAAGGGCTCTCTCTGTGGCGGGCCCGGCCCTCTGGAACGACCTTCCCCCCGACATTAGGACGACCACGGACCTCCGCTCCTTCCGTCTCAAATTAAAAACTCATTTCTTCTGTCTGGCCAGCCTAGGATAGTCTCTCTGTCTTTGGGGTTTTATTGGGGTTTTATAATATAGCTTAGTTTTAATGGGAATTTTAGCGCAGGTTTAGATTTAATTTATTTTTAATGAAATGTTTATATGTATTTATTGTTTTACTGTGCCTGTGCACCGCCCCGAGTCCCTGTGGGGAGAGGGTGCGGTTTAGAAATATTAAAATTATTATTATTATTATTATTAAATTATTCTTTGTGGCAACCCCTGAGATATTGGAAGACTGCTATCATGCCTCCCCTGGTCCTTCTTTTCATTAAATGAGACATATCCAGTTCCTACAACCGTTCTTCATATGTTTTAGCCTCCAGTCCCCTAATCCTCTTTGTTGCTGTTCTCTGCACTCTTTCTAGAGTCTCCACGTCTTTTCTACATCGTGGCCACCAAAACTGAATGCAGTATTCCAAGTGTGGCCTTACCAAGGCCTTATAAAGTGTTAATAACCCTTCACGTGATCTTGATTCTCTCCCTCTGTTAATGCAACCTAGAATTGTGTTGGCTTTTTTGGCAGCTGCTGCTCCTTAATCAGCTTGCAAGTGGGAGCAGCCCTTTTGGCAGCCCAGCTTTGTGGATGGTGGGGGGCGGGGTCATAAATAAAGTTTGATCTTCCCCCCTGTGCCCCCATTAGGAGCCAATGCAAGGACCCATCCTGGGACAGTTTTCGCTCCTTTGTCTTCTGAATAGCAATAGCACTTTGACTTATATACCGCTTCACGGTGCTTATACAGCCCTCTCTAAATGGTTTTACAGAGTCAGCCTCTCACTCCCAACAATCTGGGTCCTCATTTTACTGACCTCGGAAGGATGGAAGGCTGAGTCAATTGGGTTCGGATTCATGGCAGCGGGCAGTTAGCCTGCAATACTTCATTCTAAAAGAAAGGAAGGAAGGAAGGAAGGAAGGAAGGAAGGAAGGAAGGAAGGAGGGAGGGAGGGAGGGAGGGAGGGAGGGAGGGTAATATCAATAGCACTTAGACTTATATACCGCTTCCCAGGGCTTTGCAGCCCTCTCTAAGCGGTTTACAGAGTCAGCCTCTTGCCCCCCAACAATTTGGGCCCTCATTTGACCCACCTTGGAAGGATGGAAGGCTGAGTCAACCTTGAGCCAGTTGGGTTCGAACTCATGGCAGTGGGCACTTAGCCTGCAATGCTTCATTCTAAAAGGAAGGAAGGAAGGAGGGAGGGAATGAAGGAGGAAGGAAGGAATGGCAATATCAACAGCACTTATATACCACTTCACTGTGCTTTACAGCCCTCTCTAAGCGGTTTACAGAGTCAGCCTCTTGACCCCAAACAATTTGGGTCTTCAGTTTATCCACCTGGGAAGGATGGAAGGCTGAGTCGACCTTGAGCTGCGAGGTCAGGTTCGAACTCATGGCTGTGGGCAGAGTTAGCCTGCAATACTGCATTCTAGCCGGAAGGAAGGAAGGAAGGAAGGAAGGAAGGAAGGAAGGAAGGAAGGAAGGATAATAGCAATAGCACTTAGACTTATATACCACTTCACAGTGCTTTTGCAGCCCTCTCTAAATGATTTTCAGAGTCAGCCTCTTTGCCCCCAACAATCTTGGTCCTCATTTTACCCACCTGGGAAGGATGCTGGGCAAGCTGTCCTTGACTCTCTGAGAAAGGAACGTTATTTAGACTATATATCTCCCATAGTCCATATAATCCCCCCCTTCCCATTTTCCCACAATAGAAAATGTGGCAGGCTTGAAGGCCCAAATGTAAAAGATGGCTTCCAGGCCTGACAGGAGGCCTGTGGGGTCCCTGGTGCTCTCTGAGCTTGGTTGTTTCCTTACAGACGTTTCATGACCAAACTAGGTAACATCATCAGTGCTCGAAGAGAGTGGGGTTTGCTCAATTGTAAAGAAGGTGGAGACTCAAACAAGAAAAAGTCCCTTGATTTCTTGCGTGCTCTCTAGGTTGGGCACAGTGTGGACAAAGAAGCAGACCCCAATTCTGTCTAAGTAACACCTTTAATTGGATCCAAACAAAGGTGGGTCCCCCCATAAGGCTGAGGAAGGTTCACATACAATATTTTCAGCAAGCATTTATACTTTATAATTACGTACATAAGTCAGGCAATATGAGCTACCGTATCTTTCGGAGTATAAGACGCACCTTTTTTCCTCCTAAAAGAGGGTGAAAATTTGGGTGCGTCTTATACACCGAATGTAGCCCCACCAACCCCAATCCTTTGGCCTCTGCCTCCCAGCAATTTACCTCCTTGCAGCAAACAGGAGGTTTCAATAAGCTATAGCAATCCCTGCAGCCTGGAACAGCTGATGATCGGGAGAAATTGAAAGTGAAACTTGCTGTTTGCTCCAAGTGGCAAATTGCTGGGAGGCAGATTTTTTTTCCCCCTTGTGCTAATCAGGCTGTTTGCTGCAAGGAGGTAAGTCAACAACTATAAATGCTTATAGAACGTTCAAATTACTAGACTTATTTTTTAAAGACCGCTTTATCGTTATTCTAGACAACTGAACAAAATGAAGAAGCTTTTTCAAATAAACGCTTGATCTGAAGAGGCCTCGTGCTATTGTTTTAAAAACTGCTTTTAAAAAGGCTGCATAAACAGAGGGATAGAATCTAGATCACGTGAAGTGTTAATGCCACTGTATAGTGCCTTGGTAAGGCCACACTTGGAATACCGCATACAGTTTTGGTCGCCACGATGTAGAAAAGACGTGGAGACTCTGGAAAGAGTGCAGAGAAGAGCAACCAAGATGATTAGGGGACTGGAGGCTAAAACATATGAAGAACGGTTGCAGGAACTGGGTATGTCTAGTTTGATGAAGAGAAGGACCAGGGGAGACATGATAGCAGTGTTCCGATATCTCAGAGGGTGCCACAAAGAAGAGGGAGTCAAACTATTCTCCAAGACACCTGGGGGCAGGACAAGAAGCAATGGGTGGAAACTAATCAAGGAGAGAAGCAACTTAGAACTAAGGAGAAATTTCCTGACAGTTAGAACAATTAACCTCTGGAACAGCTTGCCTCCAGAAGTTGTGAATGCCCCAACCCTGGAAGTCTTTAAAAAGATGTTAGATAGCCATTTCTCTGAAATGGTATAAGGTTCGTGCCCACGCAGGGGGTTGGACTAGAAGACCTACAATGTCCCTTCCACCTCTGCTATTGTATTATTGTAAATAGCAGAGACTAACTATACCTCCAGAAAGCCACATCAATTTTAACAGCATCTGTACAAGTAGAGTCTGAAATGTAACACTACAAACAGTGTATATTGTCTGTGCTGTTTGTTGCAAGGAGGCAAAATGCTGGGAGGCAGAGGCAGATATTTTCCCCTTGTTTTCCTAGGTGCGTCTTATACTTCGGAGCCTCTTATACTCTGAAAAATATGGTAATTACAAAGGAAACACACATTGTCTGTGGAACCAAATTACTAAAAGCATGCTTTTCACTTCCTCCCCTTAGTGAATATAAGCCATTTCAGCAAAGTTTCTTTCAAGAAACAAAAGTGTTTTCCAGGTGGTTCCGGGGCGGGGGGGGGGGGGGGGGGGGGAGAGAAATCAGCAAACACATGTTGTTGTCTGAGTCTGACAGAACTTCACACATCCAAGCATCGGTCTCCAAATTCACACAATTTACCCTAGGGACTTTTGTGAAAATTAGATAGGTTAGCCTGCCTGGGAGAAACCCTGTTTAATCAGAGGAGAGATGGTGGTTTTATGGCTGGCAAGCCGAGAAAGATCTAGACCAGTGTTTCTCAACCTTGGCGACTTTAAGTCCTGTGGACTTCAACTCCGAGAATCCCCCAGCCAGCATACTTGGGAGTTGAGGTCCACAGGACTTAAAGTCGCCAAGGTTGAGAAACACTGGTCTAGTCCAGTGGTTCTTAACCTGGGCGATATTTTTCAGGGGGGCGAAGGAACGGAAGGGGGGCGATATGGGGGCGATGGAGTGAGAGGTTTTGGGGACACTTATGAGAATTTTTTTCTACAGTGAACTGCTGTATATCTGTCGTACAAAAACATCAGATTGCTCGCTATTAGTGAATTGAACTGTGTTTTAAAATGTTCCTCCAGGTAGCTTCAGTACAGAACACCGTACATGTGTGAATACGCATCGCTCATCTATCACTCCTGGGGGAAAGATACTGCAAACTCCCCATCCCCTCCCCACTACAAGCGAAGGATACTGCAAAATCTCCATTCCCTCCCCACTCCTAGGGGGAAGGATACTGCAAAATCCCCATTCCCTCCCCACTCCTGGGGGAAGGATATTGCAAAATCTCCATTCCCTTCCCACTCCTGGGGGGAAGGATACTGCAAAATCTCCATTCCCTCCCCACTCCTAGGGGGAAGGATACTGCAAAATCCCCATTCCCTCCCCACTCCTGGGGGAAGGATATTGCAAAATCTCCACTCCCTTCCCACTCCTGGGGGGAAGGATACTGCAAAATTCCCATTCCCTCCCCACTCCTGGGGGAAGGATACTGCAAAATCTCCATTCCCTCCCCACTCCTAGGGGGAAGGATACTGCAAAATCCCCATTCCCTCCCCACTCCTGGGGGAAGGATATTGCAAAATCTCCATTCCCTTCCCACTCCTGGGGGGAAGGATACTGCAAAATTCCCATTCCCTCCCCACTCCTGGGGGAAAGATACTGCAAACTCCCCATCCCCTCCCCACTACAAGCGAAGGATACTGCAAAATCTCCATTCCCTCCCCACTCCTAGGGGGAAGGATACTGCAAAATCCCCATTCCCTCCCCACTCCTGGGGGAAGGATATTTCAAAATCTCCATTCCCTTCCCACTCCTGGGGGGAAGGATACTGCAAAATCTCCATTCCCTCCCCACTCCTAGGGGGAAAGATACTGCAAAATCCCCATTCCCTCCCCACTCCTGGGGGAAGGATATTGCAAAATCTCCATTCCCTTCCCACTCCTGGGGGGAAGGATACTGCAAAATTCCCATTCCCTCCCCACTCCTGGGGGAAGGATATTGCAAAATCTCCATTCCCTCCCCACTCCTGGGGGAAGGATATTGCAAAATCTCCATTCCCTTCCCACTCCTGGGGGGAAGGATACTGCAAAATCCCCATTCCCTCCCCACTCCAGGGGGAAGGATACTGCAAAATCCCCATTCCCTCCCCACTCCTGGGGGAAGGATACTGCAAAATCTCCATTCCCTCCCCACTCCAGGGGAAGGATACTGCAAAATCTCCATTCCCTCCCCACTCCAGGGGAAGGATACTGCAAAATCTCCATTCCCTCCCCACTCCAGGGGGAAGGATACTGCAAAATCTCCATTCCCTCCCCACTCCTAGGGGGAAGGATACTGCAAAATCCCCATTCCCTCCCCACTCTAGGGGGAAGGATACTGCAAAATCCCCATTCCCTCCCCACTCCAGGGGGAAGGATACTGCAAAATCCCCATTCCCTCCCCACTCTGGGGCCATCCAGTGGTGGCATTTGCCGCTTCTCCGCACTACTCAAAATTTCCGCTACCGGTTCTCCAGAACCGGTCGGAACCTGCTGAATTTCACCCCTGTTCCTTCATCAAGAGCAACAGTTTAAAAGAATCTGACCCAGAGGAAATATTGCCCTTGACTACAAGCCTGACATAATGGGGATATACGCACCTTGCAACGGTGAGAAGATCTATTGACAGGGCTAAGGCAGGGCATTGCAATCCCAGCAATCAAGCCAGGCGTTGTTTTGAAGGCCCCTTCTTCCCAAGCGAAGGTGAGGTGCCAATCACATTAGCCTTCCCCGGAGCCCACCGGATATGATTCCCTTCCCACTTCAGGCAACACCTGGCATTAATCTTGAGGCTGGCGGGGGGGGGGGTCATCTGTCAAGCTGTTAATTTCTTCTGACAGTGTCATCTATCCCTCTCCGTCACCACACCTGCCCTTCCAAAGTTTAAAATAAAGCCGAGGGAGGGGGGCAGGAGAGCTAGGCGAGGAGACGAAAATTGCTTCTTCTGTTTTTTTTGCATCCTCCTGCCATCAGATATCAGCTCCGCTCTGCAAATTGCCGTTGCTTTGGTGGAATTGATGCGCCCGGTAGCTACAACTCCATAGGGAGCGTTTAATGAGAACCGTTTAGACTGTGTAGAAATGGGGGTGGGGTAAATGTACTCAGTGGTGAAAAGAGTAAGGTTCTACACTGAAATGCACAGGTACAGTATAGGTCATGGGTCTGCAAAGTTGGCTCTTTTAAGACTGGTGGACTTCAACTCCCAGAATTCCCCAGCCAGCTATCATGTCTCCCCTGGTCCTTCTTTTCATTAAACTAGACATACCCAGTTTCTGCAACCGTTCTTCATATGTTTTAATCTCCAGTCCCCTAATCCTCTTTGTTGATCTTCTCTGCACTCTTTCTAGAGTCTCTGCGTGTTTTCTACATCGTGGCGACCAAAACTGGATGCCGTATTCCAAGTGTGGCCTTACCAAGGCCTTATAAAGTGGTATTAACACTTCCTGTGATCTTGATTCTATCCCTCTGTTTATGCAGCCTAGAACTGTGTTGGCTTTTTTGGCAGCTGCTGCCCACTGCCCACTGATAGGATGGAGACCTTTTGCTGTTGGTGTTTATAAAACAGAATGGGAAGAAGGCCGAGTGGAGGAGCTGTGTTTCTTTATCTTGTTTATATGTCCAGGTATTATATTTATTTGTGTGGTGTTTACTTTCTGTTTTACAACCATCGTGTGTCGTGTGTCTGAAAGAGGCAACGATTAGTCATCGTAAAAGACGTGAGAGATGGCTTGAGACAAGCAAACTGATGGTTCCTGGAGGTGGTTGGATGCATTCACATGACATGTATATCTTGGCTATCAATCAGGAAGATTTAGTGTTCACTTGTTGGCTTGCTTGCTTATTTATCAAATGTATATGGCTGCACATCTCACACAAAATGACTCCGGGACGCATACAACAATTGCAGGTAGTCCTCGACGTATGACTGCAATTGACCGCAAAATTTCTGCTGCTAAGCGAGACATTTGTTAAGTGAATTTTGCCCCATTTACGAACATTCTGACTTTATAAACGGCTACCCTGCTTGGAACGGATTATATCCTCCGACGTTACCTTAACAGTTCCTAGGTCCTTGGTTAGGACTCGAGCTGTTGGGCTACCAACCAGCCCCAAAGGCTGGGAATCTCACCAAAGATTAACCACAGAATAATAATAATCAGAATAATAATGACAGTTCCTAGGCCCTTGGTTAGGACTCGAGCTGTTGAGCTACCAACGAGCCCCAAAGGCTGGGAATCTCACCAAAGATTAACCACAGAATAATAATAAACAGAATAATAATGACAGTTCCTAGGTCCTTGGTTAGGACTCAAGCTGTTGAGCTACCAACCAGCCCCAAAGGCTGTGAATCTCACCAAAGATTAACCACAGAATAATAATAATCAGAATAATAATGACAGTTCCTAGGCCCTTGGTTAGGACTCGAGCTGTTGGGCTACCAACGAGCCCCAAAGGCTGGGAATCTCACCAAAGATTAACCACAGAATAATAATAAACAGAATAATAATTGTTAGCAACCCTGGGTTCAGAACCAGTGTCACAATATGTGTGTGTGTGTGTGTGTGTGTGTGTGTGTGTGTGTGTGTGTGTGTGTGTATGCTTTCGTAGATGTTCACGGGTGTAGGTATGATGGTATTGCTTGCTTCGGGTATTTTCCCATGTATAAGGCATGGAAATGTTATTGCAACGTTTCGACAAGATCTCACTTGTCATCATCAGGCTTTGGTCTGTGACAGACCAAACCATATATATATATATGAGAGAATATTATCACAGCTCCTGTTCAGAGGTCCCTTTAAGGGGAGGCAACTTAACGTCATCCCTCTCTGCCCTTCGACTCAACCTAGAGATCATCCAGACAGAGAACCAAATACAGTAGATTACTGCTGTGTGACATTTTTTAGATTATTTTCAGCCCTTAAAAATCTAACACACACACACACACACATATATATGTGTGTGTGTGTGTGTGTGTGTGTGTTAGATTTATATATATATATATATTTGTATCCCAACACCCTGGTGGGATCACCAGAGACCATGCAGACATTTCGTTGCCTTTTGTTTCCATGTGTGTTAGGTTTTTGAGCGGATCAATAAATAAACAAGGGAGACTAGGATAGATCTATTTCGAGCTATTTAGCTCTCATCAGCTAGCCATACCCTTACTGGGATTCGCATCAGGGAAGTGTTACATGTGAGGCAGTTGTAATTGCCACTAGACTATTGGTTCTTATCCTGATCAGCTAGGCCAGGGGAATAAGTATATACTTGTGTCACAGTATATACAATCGTTCCATCAGGAAATTTCTCCTTAGTTCTAGGTTGCTTCTCTCCTTGGTTAGTTTCCATCCATTGCTTCTTGTTCTACCCTCAGGTGCCTTTGAGAATAGCTTGACTTCCTCTTCTTTGTGGCAGCCCCTGAGATATTGGAAGGCTGCTATCATGTCTCCCCTAGTCCTTCTTTTCATTAAACTAGACCTACCTAGTTCCTGCAATCGTTCTTCATATGTTTTAGCCTCCAGTCCCCTAATCATCTTTGTTGCTCTTCTCTGCACTCTTTCTATAGTCTCCACATCATTTCTACATCATGGCGATCAAAGAGAAGTGTTGGGCTCCATTGTGGCCGTATGTTGGGGACGGCCTGTTCTTTTCCACCATGAAAGGCTTCTCCTACCTGAGGGGGATGGCAGAGGGAGAGCTCCCAATTCCGAGCCTTGTGTTCAGTTCTGGTTAGGGAATGCGACCCAACCCTCCAGAAGCTTAAAGAGATGACGGGGTTGGAATTGAGAGGGACCAACTCAGCTCCTGAAGATTCCGGAACAGCCCTTAATCCGAAGTGATTGCTGTCAGACAACATTCTTCTGCCTCAGATCCCTATTGCCACTGGGACGTTCCCCTTCTGGATCCTGCTTCCGATCTTGTCTGAACGGATCCGGCATTTGAGAAGATTTCGAAAATGCTCTGGGCTTCTTCACTGCAGACTGCCTTTCACTACAAAGCCGTGAGTCAGCATCTGCAGAGAGAGAGAGAGAGAGGAAGGGAGGGAGAGAGGGAGGGAGGGGGCTAGAGAGAGGGGGGAGGGAGAGGGGGGGAGAAAGAGGGAGAGAGAGAGAGGGAGGGAAGGAGAGGGAGAGCGAGAGCGAGAGGGAGGGAGAGAGGGGGGGAGGGAGAGAGGGGGAGGGAGGGAGAGAGGGAGGGAGAGAGAGAGAGAAAGGGGGGAGGGAGAGGAAGAGGGAGGGAGAGAGGGGGAGGGAGAGAGGGGGAGAGAGGGAGGGAGAGAGAGAGAGAAAGGGAGGAAGAGAGGGAGGGAAGGAGAGGGAGAAAGAGGGAGAGAGGGAGGGGGGGAGAGAAAGGGAGGGAGGGAGAGGAAGAGGGAGGGAGGGAGAGGGAGGGAGAGAGGGATGGATAGAGAGAAAGGGAGGGAGAGGGAGAGAGAGGGAGAGGGAGAAGGAGAGAGGGAGAGGGAGGGAGAGAGAGAGGGAGAGAGAGAAAGGGAGGGAGGGAAGGAGAGGGAGAAAGAGGGAGAGAGGGATGGAGAGAGAGAGAGAAAGGGAGGGAGGGAGGGAGGGGAGGGAGGGAGGGAGAGAGGGGGAGGGAGAGGGGGGGAGAGAGGGAGGGGGGAGAGAGGGAGGGAGAGGAAGAGGGAGGGGGGGAGGGAGGGGGGAGGGAGAGGGGGGGAGAGAGGGAGAGAGAGAGAGAAAGGGAGGGAGGGAGAGGGAGAGAGAGGGAGAGGGAGAAGGAGAGAGGGAGAGGGATGGAGAGAGAGAGGGAGAGAGAGAAAGGGAGGGAGGGAAGGAGAGGGAGAAAGAGGGAGATAGGGAGGGAGGGAGAGAGAGAAAGGGAGGGAGGGAGGGGGAGGGAGGGAGAGAGGGGGGAGGGAGAGAGGCGGGAGAGAGGGAGGGAGGGAGAGAGGGGGGAGAGAGGGATAGAGAGAAAGGGAGGGAGGGAGAGAGAGGGAGGGGGAGAAGGAGAGAGGGAGAGGGTTGGAGAGAGAGAGAGAGGGAGAGAGAGGGAGAGGGAGAGGGTTGAGAGGAAACTCTTTTTAGAGATGGGAAAGTTATGGGGACGAAGGGGTGAGATGGTGAGATAATTCTCCACGGAAATAGCCTGAGGACCAAGGGAAACAAGATTAGCAGGCTTCCAGTATTTGAGGGGCTGCCATAGAGAGGAGGGGGTCAAGCTATACTATATTGCCAAAAGTATTTGCTCACCCGTCCAAATAATCGGTCAGGTGCTCCAATCACTTCCATGGCCACAGGTGTATCAAATCAAGGACCTAGGCATGCAGACTGTTTGTACAAACATGTGTGAAAGAATGGGTCGCTCTCAGGAGCTCAGCGTGGAACTGGGATAGGAGGCCCCCTGGGCAACAAATCCAGGCGTGACATTTCCTCGCTCCTCAATATTCCAGTCAACTGTCAGTTGTATTATAAGAACGTGGAAGTGTTTAGGAACGACAGCAACTCAGCCACGAAGGGGTAGGCCACGTCAACGGAAGGACCGGGGTCAGCGGATGCCGAGGCGCCTAGTGTGAAGAGGTCGCCTACGTCTTGCAGAGTCAATCGCTACAGACGTCCAAACTTCATGTGGCCTTCAGATTAGCTCAAGAACAGTGCACAGTGGACCAACGCCCTATTGAACCCTATGGATTAGGAATGGGAGGTCACTTACTATTAATTCATATGCGAGTAAAGGCAGGTGAGCAAATACTTTTGGCAATAGAGTGTATTTTCCAAAGCACCCGAAGGCCAGACAAGGAATAATGGATGGAAACTGACCAAGGAGAGATTCAACCTAGAAATAAGGAGGAACTTTCTGACAGTCAGAACAATCAACCGATGGAACAGAAGTTTCCTTCGGAAGTTGTGGGAGCTTCATCACTGGAGGCTTTCAAGAAGGGATTGGACAGCCATTTGTCAAAAATGGTGTGGGGTCTCCTGCTTGGGCAGGGGGGTTGGGCTAGATGACCTACAAGGTCCCTTCCAACTTTGTTCATCTGTTAATTATCTGTGGTTTTAGGTGCACTCTCCATGGTGCTGAAAGGGAACTTTGCCAAATCACATTAGATCCTCAGTTTCATCATAAACCAAGTTTTCTCCTTCTCCCTCCCCCTGCCTCCCTCCCTCCCTGCCTCTCCTCTCCCTCTCCCTCTCTCTCCCTCCCTCTCACTCTTTTCCTGAGTTGTGGGCGCTTCATCCCTGGAGGCTTTTAAGAAGGGACTGGACTGCCATTTGTCAAAAATGGTGTAGGGTCTCCTGCTTGGGCAGGGGGGTTGGGCTAGATGACCTACAGGGTCCCTTCCAACTCTGGTAATCTATTAATCTGTTCATATCCAAGCTATAAAAATCGCTATAATACACCTGTCCTCGCCTTACTTTTAGAATTTAGAATAAGAGAGTTGGAAGGGACCTTGGAGGTCTTCTAGTCCAACCCTCTGCTTAGGCAGGGAATCCTACACCACCTCAGACAAATCAAGCCCGCAGATTTCTGAAATGAAGAGTGGATTCTTTTGAATCCTTCCATTGGTTTCCTTTTTTTATTTTTATTTTACTATTTTCGGCCTCTTGGCAGAGACCACGATTTTCTGCCCAAGTCCAAAAACTGCTTAGCTTTCCATCAGCCGACAGAAATGATTGCCGATGCAGAGACTGTGCTCATCCAACAGATGGAATCAGGTCAACGTGAGAACAGCTGTGCTCCTACCACATGCTACGGTGGGGGAGGCTTTAACCTCACTGTTTAGCACCCAACTTGGATAGAGTCTTGGGGAATCCTAGTCTGGGGGAATAATTAGCATGTTGGACTGTTGGAAGAAATGTCCACCTGGGTTCAGCTCCAAGCGGGGGAAAAGACACTGGAAACATGGAGGCTGCTTGGAAAGATGGTTTAATGGTGGACAGGATCACATGGCTTGAGCTGGTGAACAGAAAAGGGGGATCCCTTGCTTCAATGATGGGTGAGGAAGAAGAGAAGGGCCGAGGAAGGGGCTTGCTGGGCTTTTTATAATCTGTTCAGCCCCACCTCTCTGTTTCTTGTTCCTGTGTAAGGAATGTCTTCTGATTGGTTGTCAGACTCCCATGGGGCCATGCAGGCGCAACTCCTTAGGCTGCGTTTTGAATCCCAGGTTTGGTTGAGTTCTCAGATGCCATGTGGCAAGTTTCTGTGAAAAGCGGATACTACCTTTATTATGTAAAGTAGACTAGCTCAGGCTTTAATGGCTCATTGACAGAGGGGGTGGGGGCAGGGAAGCTGCAGGGAGCTACTCTGTCTTTAAAAACATGTTTCTCCCTTTTCACATCCAGGGAAGTGCAATATTCTGGCTTTTCAATATTTCCTAGGATATTTCATTTTTCTAGGAGAGGGGGGTGGGTGATAACTTCCTACAGGACATAAGCATCTCATTTGAGTGGTCAACAGTTCTGCAAATAGCAATAGCCCCCTTAGACTTATATACCGCTTCATAATGCTTTCACAGCCCTCTCTAAGCAGTTTACAGAGTCAGTCGATCGTCCCCAACAATCTGGGTCCTCCTTTTACCGCGTCAACCTTGAGCCTGGTGAGATTCGAACTGCCAAATTGCGAGCAGCCAGCAGGCAGCATAAGTAGCCTGCAGTTCTGCATTCTACCCAATGCAAGCCCCCCGGCTCTTAAATGCAGACGATGAGCCCCATTTAGTAGGTAAGTTACACATACTGCATGTTTACAGATAGTCCTTGACTTATAACAGTTCATTTAGGGACCGCCCAAAGTGAGAACGGCATTGGAAAAACGTGATTACAACTGTCCTTCATGCTTAAGACTGTTGCAGCATCCCCATGGTCATGTGATCAAATTTCAGAAACTTGGCAACTGACTCACCTTTATGACGATCGCAGGGTCCCGGGGTCATGTGATCCCCTTTTGCGACCTTCAAAGTTGTTGGGGATCTCTCCTTTAGGAGACAGAGAGTTGTGCAGCGGAATGTGCAGCTAGAGAAACGTTGCTAGTAGACAAACAAATAGAGTCTCAGACACTGCCAGTAAAAACAAGTAGCTTTACTTGTAATGGAAAACTAAACTACTGCTTCACAAACAGTGATAGTAGATATTGAATCAAATACAGTCCTTAACTCACAAACAATTGCTTACAGTTGCAATCCACGATTCTTCCTTCTTCAGTCAGTCAATCAGTCAGTCACAGCGAGGAGAGAGAGAGAGATAGCTCTCCTGACTTCCTCTTATTGCTGAGTTAATTACAGCTGCTAATTACATTCAAACATTTAAAGCAACAAAGACCATTTGTTATCATGGCTTATATATATTGCCTACCCAACATTAGGATTTATACTCCTAACAAAAGTTAGTAGGGAAGCCGGATTCAATACAATACAATACAATACAATACAATACAATAGCAGAGTTGGAAGGGACCTTGGAGGTCATCTAGTCCAACTCCCTGCCTAGGCAGGAAGCCCTATACCATTTCAGAAAAATGGCTATCCAACATCTTCTTGAAGACTTGTAGTGTTGGGGCATTCACAACTTCTGGAGGCAAGTTGTTGCACTGATTAATTGTTCTAACTGTCAGGAAATTTCTCCTCAGTTCTAAGTTGCTTCTCTCCTTGATTAGTTTCCACCCATTGCTTCTTGTTCTGCCCTCAGGTCCTTTGGAGAATAGTTTGACTCCCTCTTCTTTGGGGCAGCCCCTGAGATATTGGAACACTGCCATCATGTCTCCCCTGGTCCTTCTTTTCATTAAACTAGACATCCCCAGTTCCTGCAACCGATCTTCATATTTTTTAGTCTCCAGTCCCCTAATCATCTTTGTTGCTCTTCTCTGCACTCTTTCTAGAGCCTCCACATCTTTTCTACATCGTGGTGACCAAATTCACTTAACAACCATGTCACTAACCTAACAATTGCAGCAATTCACTGAACAAAACAGGGCAAGAAAGTTCATAAAATGGGCTAAAATTCACTTAGCAACAGTCTTGCTTAGCAACAGAACTTTGGGGCTCCAGAGTGATTGTAAGTTGAGAAGGACCTGGTGCGTCTCTAGCTGTGTGTTTTCTATTTCTTTATCGACCTATTCTTTGTTATAAAACTCTATGAAGTTTTGCCAATTTAAAAATGGAGACATTTCAGGAGGTTTGCACCATAAATTATTTTTCTTTTTAATGCTGTAAGCAATTTCAGTTTATTGTATCTCCACATCTTGGCTTTGGTTCTCTGTGAAAAAACTGGATAGAAATTTAATGGTTAATAAAAGGAATCCATGAATAATAGGCCGATAAACCGAAGGCTTCAGCAGACTCTGGGAAGAGGAGAGGACTATTGCTATTGCTACTTGCAGATGGAACCGGAATTGAGGACAAAGCCGGGAGCGTTTTAGACCAAGTGTTGGGCACTCCCTCTGCCCTGGCAGCGAAAGGAAGGGAGAAACATTAACTCTATGCCCATGAGATAGATCAAAGAGGGGAATGTAGGTAATGGAACTGATTTGGGTGGATTATTTTAAGAACTTTGAAGAACAGCGCATAAACAAATCCATGAGAGAATATGAAAAAAAAAGTTTAAAAGGATATAAGACAAATACAGAAAACAGGGATTTTAAAATGTTATGGACAGCCAGTTTGATGCAGGGGGCTTTAGAAACCAGGAGACTGTAAGTTCTAGTCCAGTTTAGGCATGAAATCCGGCTGGGTGACTTTGGGCCTATAAAGAAGAGACTGTGAGTTCTAGTCCTGCTTAGGCATGAAATCCAGCTGGGTGATTTTGGGCCTATAACGAGGAGACGGTGAGTTCTAGTCCTGCTTAGGCATGAAATCCAGCTGGGTGACTTTGGGCCAATCACCAGGAGACTGTGAGTTCTAGTCCTGCTTAGGCATGAAATCCGGCTGGGTGACTTTGGGCCAATCACCAGGAGACCGTGAGTTCTAGTCCTGCTTAGGCATGAAATCCGGCTGGGTGATTTTGGGCCAATCACGAGGAGACTGTGAGTTCTAGTCCTGCTTAGGCATGAAATCCGGCTGGGTGACTTGGGCCAATCACCAGGAGATGGTGAGTTCTAGTCCCGCCTTAGGCATGAAATCCAGCTGGGTGACTTTGGGCCAATCACCAGGAGATCGTGAGTTCTAGTCCCGGCTTAGCCATGAAATCTGGCTGGGTGACTTTGGGCCGCATCATTCGCTCAGGAACTGCAACGATTTGCTTAACAACTATGACCCCCAAAAATCATGAAAAATGGAGCAAAACTCAATTGACAGTTGCCTCGTTTAGCAACGGAAACTTGGGATTCCCTTATGATCGTAAATTGAGGATTACCTGCACAGATCTTACGCCTACAAGCACCCAAATTTTGGACGGAACAGATTCAGAAGGAAGCCCGCTAATCCCCCAACCTCAGGTTAATTCAGACCTTTTATAAACACGGTCGGGGTGGGGATTGATGGGGGGGTGAAGGAAGCGATCAGCAAAGCTTTCCGTAGGAATTGCTGCATTGCACCAGCTTATCTCAGTCGTCGTGACCTTTTATTTTTAATACACCGGCCGAGCGAGGGGATTCTTAACGTGACATTGGACAGGAAATGTTTGCATTTGACGTAGAGCTCGGGGAGTAGATAATCTCTGCTAATAGTACTCTGATCCAAGTTCTCCACCCCCCAAAGGATTAGGATAATGCTGGTCCATTTCCATATTGGAGGAAGGGGAATTATCTGCATTTTTCCTCTCTCCCAAACTCCCTGGCGCTAACAAGATGGCCAAGGCGCCATCCTAAATTCCTTCCCCGGTTGTTGTTGGTTTTTTTGAAAGTGTACGTGTTCCAGGAGAGATTGAAAGCCAAGAATCTGTTGGAAGAAATCTCCCTCTGGGTTCAGTTCCAAGTGGGGGGGAAAGACACTGGATTCATGGAGGCTGCTTGGAAAGATGATTCGAATGGTGGACACCATCAGATTGCCGTCCCCAATTCGGGTCTGAGCCTGGTGCTGAAGCCAATGACGGATGCCAGACACGAGGGGCAGGTTTTCTGATTGCTTTTTATTGGAGTCCTCCAAGGCAGGGTTCTCCAACCTCTGCAACTTTAAGTCTGAAGGACTTCAGCTCCCAGAAGTCTGGGAGCTGAAGTCCTTCAGACTTAAAGTTGTAAAGGTTGGAAACCCCTGCTCCAAAGGAAAAGGGTTCCTGGTCAAAAGGCCAAGAACCAAGAACAAAGGATTAAGAAAGCTTTATACACTTTCACTAAAGAAGATGGCGGGACAAGGTGAAATAATAACAACTATCCTCTAATAAACATTTTAGCACTAATTCTAAAATCTGTTCTATTGGTCTATAGCTGTCCCTTTCCTAAGCCTTGGCTAATGAATGCCCCAGGAGTTCTCTAATAGACTTTAGATGAGGAAATATCCCTGAAATGATGAACCAACAGAACCCACATTGCCTCATGGGTGTTTATTCCCAGTGTGAATATTCGCAAATATTCGCAAATCAGATTTTGACACTGCTTACAGATTTTGACACTAAAGTGGACATAGGCTAATTCAGTTTCCTGGGTGGTGTGTGTGTGTGTGTGTGTGTGTGTGTGTGTGTGTGTGTGTTGTCCCCAATTCGGGTCTGAGCCTGGTGCCGAAGCCAATGATGGACGCCAGATACGAGGTGTAGGTTTTCTGATTGCTTTTTATTGGAGTCCTCCAAGGGAAAATGGTTCCTGGTCAAAAGGCCAAGAACCCAGAACAAAGGATTAGGAAAGCTTTATACATTTTCACGAAAGGAGAAGACGGGACAAGGTGAAACAATAAGAAATATCCTCTAATAAACACTTTAGCACTAATTCTACAATTTGTTCTATTGGTCTATAGCTGCCCCATTCCTGAGCCTTGGCTAATTTATTTATTTATTTATTTTTATTTTATTAAATTTATAGACCGCCCCCTCTCCCCCATGGGGACTCGGGGCGGTGCACCAGAAATTAAAAATCAAATAAATACTACAATATACAAAATATTAAAACCGAATTAAATTACCCCTGTGCTAAAATCAACATTAAAACCCTTAAAACCCTAAACAGCTGTACCCCTTAAAATTCCAATTAAACAATTTATTTCTACAGGCTAGATATGATAAGTTAGGCCAGGCCGGCCTGATGGAAGAAGTTAGTCTTTAACTTCTGGCGGAAGGAGTGGAGGTCCGTCATTGTTCTGATTTCGGGGGGTAGGTCGTTCCAGACGGTAGGGCCCACCACAGAGAAGGCCCTTCCCCTGGGCATCGCCCGCTGGCATTGCCTAGTGGATGGCACCTGGAGAAGTCCCTCTGTGGGAGCGAATCGGCCGGAGGGATGTATGGGGCAGGATGCGATCCCGCAGATAACTAGGACCCGTGTCATGGAACGCTTTAAAGATGGTGACCAGCACCTTGAATGAATGCCCCAGGTGTTATCTAATAGACACTTCATTTGTTGCTGGCCATCTCTATTCCTAACTTTTAGCTGAGGTCTGCAAGTTGTCTAATTCTTGTTGCTTTTATCAACTTTCCAACTACCCATAATTGCTACAAGCTTTACACATGCATATTTCCTGTTGAGAAGCATTCTTTGGTCTTGTGAGGCAGACAGACAGACAGACAGACCGCCCTATTACAGTCTTCCTGATTTACTTTCAAGTGTGTGCCATGGCCTTGCTTTAGCAGCCAGTCCATCAACATGCTTTGAAGATGTGGGGTGAAGAAAAACAGTGGGGAGAGATGCGGGGAGTCCCTCTCTGAGTTATTGAATTTGAGCTTGGTTGTCAGACTCCCATGGGGGCCATGCAGGGGAAACTCTGTAGGCTGTCCTGAGTCCCAGGCTTGGTTGAGCCTTGCTGGGTGATGATGTAATGAAAGGGCTTTGGGATCTTGGATTATGTGTGCAGAGATGGATAGGCTCACGAAAGAATTAAAAGAGAAAGAAGAATCTGAATAGTACTCCGTAAGGGATTTATGGTATAATTGGCTAGAGGAAATTGGGGGGAGGGGGGGGGAGGAAAGGAAAAAAGAAAGGAAAAAAGAGCAACAAATTAAAAAAAACAACTACAAAACCAGAAAATGATTGAAAGATAGAAATACGAAATAGACTGTAGCAAATAAATAATAGGAAATGGATACAGAAGGAGTTTATATATATTTGTGTCACAACACCCTGGTAAGCCCCAATTAAGGGAGGAAGCAATCTGCTTTCCTTTTCTGTCTTTCGGCTCTTCACTAGAGACCATCTAGACAGAAAGCTATTTGTTTCGTTGCCTTTTGTTTACATTTGTTTTTACCTTTGTGCTGATCAATAAATAAACAAGGGAGACTAGGATAGATCTATTTCGAGTTATTTAGCTCTCATCAGCTAGCCATACCCTTACTGGGATTCGAACCAGGGAAGTATTACATGTGAGGCAGTTGTAATTGCCAGTAGACCACTGGTTCGCCTCCTGATCAGCTGAGACAGGGGAATAAGAATATATTGGATACACTGGATAAGAACCAGTGGTCTAGTGGCAATTACAACTGCCTCACATGTAACACTTCCCTGGTTCAAATCCCAGTAAGGGTATGGCTAGCTGATGAGAGCTAAATAGCTCGAAATAGATCTATCCTAGTCTCCCTTGTTTATTTATTGATCCGCTCAAAAACCTAACACACATGGAAACAAAAGACCATGAAACAAATAGCTTTCTGTCTAGATGGTCTCTGGTGATGAGCCGAAAGACAGAAAAGGAAAGCTGTATGCTTCCTCCCTTAATTGGGGCTTACCAGGATGTTGTAACACATGTATATACTTATTCCCCTGCCTCAGCTGATCAGGATAAGAATCAGTGGTCTAGTGGCAATTACAACTGCCTCATATGTAATACTTCCCTAGTTTGAATCCCAGTAAGGGTATGACTTGTAAAACTTGTAAAAGCTAGGTATGTCTTATACTTCGGAGCATCTTATAAACCGAAAAATACAGTAACTAGTCTTCCGAATTTGACTGTATCGATCAGTGGTGGGTTACAAAAATTTTTAGAACCTCTTCTGTAGGTGTGGCCTGCTTTGTGGGAGTGGCTTGCTGGCCATGTCACTGGGTGGGGAGTGGCTTGCCAGCCATGTGACTGGGTGGGAGTGGCTTGCCGGCCATGTGACTGGATGGGAGTGGCTTGGCAGTCACATGACTGGGTGGGTGTAGCCAACTTGTGAAATGTGGTGAAACTCACTTAACAACGCTCTTGCTTAGCAACCAAAATGTTGGCTCAGGAACTCTGGCATTTGAAGCACGCAAGTCTTAAAGCTGTCAAGTTACAAGACCCTCACACCCCTAACCCTTTAGGAAAAACAAACCCCAGGGGTGTTCAAACTTGAGAGCTTTAAGACTTGTGGACTTCAACTCCCAGAATTCCTCCTCTCGCTCTTCCTCTTGATGATGGGCGGACAGGCGGGGGGAGGGAGCTGGAACCGGTTCTAAACGGCCCTGGAGATTGGTGGAACCTCTTCTGTAGAAGAGGTTAGAACTGGCAGGAACCCACCCCTGAGCCTGCCCCTGGAGTGGGGTGACTGGGAGGCCTCTCCCATTGGGACGGTGTGTTGAATGGATCATGTGATGGATATGTGGGTGCTGGGCAGAGGTGGGTTGTTCCCAGTTCAGCCCAGTTCAGCCGAACTGGTAGTGGAGTTCAAGCAAATTCTGTGCATGCACGAAGAACCATTGACAATGAACAGTGCGCAGACTGTTGTGCGCACGAGTTGAAAATCGGTAGTAAAACCGGCAGCAACACACCCCTGGGGCAGGAGAAGGGTCTTGGACTTTCTTTTGGGTGGGTGATTTCAGATTTGGGTTAATGCCAGGGTTCCAAATAAGACCACCGAACGAAAGAAGACTCCGTGGCTAGAAGTTCCTCAAAGTTCCATTTTATTAGACATGTCCTATTGGCACATCTGGGAAAACCCGAATATGAAACGTCTACAAGAAAACCACCAAGCTCAAAGAGCACCAAGGATCTCAGAGTCATTGTCTTCCTCCTCCTCCTCCTCCTCCTCCTCCTCCTCCTCCTCCTCCTCCTCCTCCTCCTCCTCCTCCTCCTCTCTGCAAACCCCACTCCCTTCTAGCACTGATGATGTTACCTAGTTGGGTAATGAAACATCTGCAAAAAAACCACCAAGTTCAGAGAGCACCAAGGATCTCAGAGTCATTGTCTTCCTCCTCCTCCTCCTCTTCCTCCTCCTCCTCCTCTCTGCAAACCCCACTCCCTTCTAGCACTGACGATGTTACCTAGTTGGGTAATGAAACATCTGCAAAAAAACCACCAAGTTCAGAGAGCACCAAGGATCTCAGAGTCATTGTCTTCCTCCTCCTCCTCCTCTTCCTCCTCCTCCTCCTCTCTGCAAACCCCACTCCCTTCTAGCACTGACGATGTTACCTAGTTGGGTAATGAAACATCTGCAAAAAAACCACCAAGTTCAGAGAGCACCAAGGATCTCAGAGTCATTGTCTTCCTCCTCCTCCTCCTCTTCCTCCTCCTCCTCCTCTCTGCAAACCCCACTCCCTTCAAGCACTGACGATGTTACCTAGTTGGGTAATGAAACATCTGCAAAAAAACCACCAAGTTCAGAGAGCACCAAGGATCTCAGAGTCATTGTCTTCCTCCTCCTCCTCCTCCTCTTCCTCCTCCTCCTCCTCTCTGCAAACCCCACTCCCTTCTAGCACTGACGATGTTACCTAGTTGGGTAATGAAACATCTGCAAGAAAACCACCAAGTTCAGAGAGCACCAAGGATCTCAGAGTCATTGTCTTCCTCCTCCTCCTCCTCCTCCTCCTCCTCCTCCTCCTCCTCCTCCTCCTCCTCCTCCTCTCTGCAAACCCCACTCCCTTCTAGCACTGACGATGTTACCTAGCTGGGTAATAAAACATCTGCAAGAAAACCACCAAGTTCAGAGAGCACCAAGGGTCTCAGAGTCATTGTCTTCCTCCTCCTCCTCCTCCTCCTCCTCCTCCTCCTCCTCCTCCTCTCTGCAAACCCCACTCCCTTCTAGCACTGACAATGTTACCTAGCTGGGTAATGAAACATCTGCAAGAAAACCACCAAGTTCAGAGAGCACCAAGGATCTCAGAGTCATTGTCTTCCTCCTCCTCCTCCTCCTCCTCCTCCTCCTCCTCCTCCTCCTCCTCTCTGCAAACCCCACTCCCTTCTAGCACTGACGATGTTACCTAGTTGGGTAATGAAACATCTGCAAGAAAACCACCAAGTTCAGAGAGCACCAAGGATCTCAGAGTCATTGTCTTCCTCCTCCTCCTCCTCCTCCTCCTCCTCCTCCTCCTCCTCCTCCTCCTCCTCCTCCTCTCTGCAAACCCCACTCCCTTCTAGCACTGACGATGTTACCTAGTTGGGTAATGAAACATCTGCAAGAAAACCACCAAGTTCAGAGAGCACCAAGGGTCTCAGAGTCATTGTCTTCCTCCTCCTCCTCCTCCTCCTCCTCCTCCTCCTCCTCCTCTCTGCAAACCCCACTCCCTTCTAGCACTGACGATGTTACCTAGTTGGGTAATGAAACATCTGCAAGAAAACCACCAAGTTCAGAGAGCACCAAGGGTCTCAGAGTCATTGTCTTCCTCCTCCTCCTCCTCCTCCTCCTCCTCCTCCTCCTCCTCCTCCTCCTCCTCTTCCTCTCTGCAAACCCCACTCCCTTCTAGCACTGACGATGTTACCTAGTTGGGTAATAAAACATCTGCAAGAAAACCACCAAGTTCAGAGAGCACCAAGGATCTCAGAGTCATTGTCTTCCTCCTCCTCCTCCTCCTCCTCCTCCTCCTCCTCCTCCTCCTCCTCCTCCTCCTCCTCCTCTCTGCAAACCCCACTCCCTTCTAGCACTGACAATGTTACCTAGCTGGGTAATAAAACATCTGCAAGAAAACCACCAAGTTCAGAGAGCACCAAGGACCCTCACAGTTCAACCCGGAGCTACAAATATCTCCTTCTATTGGCACGTTACTCGTCTTTGCCAGCCCCAACTCCGATGTTATGTTGACACCTAATTCCTCGAGGAAATGTGAAAATAAACTTAAACGACAGGCTGTCATCTCCAACTCATTTAGGGGGGGTGGGGTCAACAAGCCTAATTAAGCTCTTGTTCAAGAGCACGCAGCCTGTTTTGGAAATCTTATCTTTTTAAAAAAAAAAAAAATTAACCATCCCAAAACTCAGGAACAAATGTTGTGAAACCAGACTGAAAAGCTGAGGGGCTGTGATAACACCAGCTTTTAACATAAAAAAAAAAAACAAGAAACCAGAAACAAACCCAGGCATTGCAACTCAACAGCCAGGCCAAAAACCATGAAAAGGGGCTATTTTTATCTATCTATTCACTTGGTAATTTCCCATCTAATTCTTATTTTGATGCTCGCTTTTGTCATCTTGTCACCTCCTAAATCTCGAATTGTAATTTGTCTGTTCTGTGATATACGAGAATCCATTTCTCTCTCTCTCTCTCTCTCTCTCTCTCTCTCTCTTTCTCTCCTTTTTTTTCATTAGGCAGGGCAGGAGGGGAGCGCTAGCTAGCCTTTTTATTTTATTTTTTATTTTATTTTTCCTTTGCTTTTTCGTCCTTCCAGACTTTCCCTTGGAGAAAGATTACGTTCTTATCTTAATTAGGAGATGAGGGATTTTTGGACCGGCATTAAGCCTCTTTGATCGGCCTCATCTCGGGGGGGGGGGGTGTCTTTGCATCCTGGAAGGGGAAAAAAACCCTGAGAATTTCAAATATTACTGGATTCTTTCCTCTAACCGGTATTGATCAGAATCGCTGCCATGTAGATGGAGGAGAAAAGGTATATGAGCCATGACTTTAGGTTTTTTGAAAATCTATACTAGAGACCTACTTAGGCCTTATGGTTAAGGCACCAGGACCAGAAACCAGGAGACTGTGAGTTCTAGTCCCTCCTTACGCATGAAAGCTGGCTGGGTGACTTTGAGCCAACCACCAGGAGACGGTAATTTCTAGTCCCTCCTTAGGTATTAAACCTGGGTGACTTTGAGCCTATCACCAGGAGATTGTGAGTTCTAGTCCCACTTTAGGCATGAAAGCTGGGTGACTTTGAGCCAATCACCAGGAGACGGTAATTTCTAGTCCCTCCTTAGGTATTAAAGCTGGGTGACTTTGAGCCTATCACCAGGAGACTGTGAGTTCTAGTCCCACTTGAGGCATGAAAGCTGGCTGGATGACTTTGAGCCTATCACCAGGAGATGGAGAGTTCTAGTTCCCCTTAGGCATGAAAGCTGGGTGAGCCAATTACCAGGAGATTGTGAATTCTAGTCCCACCTTAGGCATGAAAGCTGGCTGGGTGACTTTGAGCCAATCATCAGGAGATGGTGAGTTCTAGTCCCACTTTAGGCATGAAAGCTGGGTGACTTTGAGCCAATCATCAGGAGACTGTGAGTTCTAGTCCCACTTTAGGCATGAAAGCTGGCTGGGTGACTTTGAGCCTATCACCAGGAGACTGTGAGTTCTAGTCCCTCCTTAGGCATAAAAGCTGGCTGGGTGACTTTGAGCCAATCATCAGGAGATGGTGAGTTCTAGTCCCACTTTAGGCATGAAAGCTGGGTGACTTTGAGCCTATCACCAGGAGACTGTGAGTTCTAGTCCCACTTTAGGCATGAAAGCTGGCTGGGTGACTTTGAGCCAATCATCAGGAGATGGTGAGTTCTAGTCCCACTTTAGGCATGAAAGCTGGGTGACTTTGAGCCTATCACCAGGAGACTGTGAGTTCTAGTCCCACTTTAGGCATGAAAGCTGGCTGGGTGACTTTGAGCCAATCATCAGGAGATGGTGAGTTCTAGCCCCACTTTAGGCATGAAAGCTGGGTGACTTTGAGCCTATCACCAGGAGACTGTGAGTTCTAGTCCCAATTTAGGCATGAAAGCTGGCTGGGTGACTTTGAGCCTACCACCAGGAAATGGTGAGTTCTAGTCCCACCTTAGGCACGAAAGCCAGCCACACAGCTTTGGGCCCATCACCAGGAGACTGTGAGTTCCAATCCTGCCATAGGCATGAATGTCAGCTGCTAATTTTGGGCCAGTCACTCACTCTCAGCCCACCCCACCTCACAGGGTTGTTGTTGTGTGGATAAGAGAAGAAGGAAGGAGTATTGTGTGTGTGAACCCCCTTGAGTTACTTATAAAACAATAAAGGCGGGATTTTAAAAAAAATTACTAATGCATACCATACAGTAAATAAATACTGTGGTGGGCATTAATTCAAGATGGGCTTTCTTTGTCATGAATTCCAAAGCTTTTTGCCAACTCGCGAAGCGTTTTGGGCCTGCAAAGCACATTCCAGCCGGCAAATGTCATGGCCATCTTCATGGAGATCCACAGTGGCCGGAGGGAGTGACTTCTACAACCCCCAAAATTGCTTTGTTGGGGAATGTGACTGATGACACATCTTGGGGAGAAGGAGAAACAGGTTCAAAGCCAGAGGTGGGTTCCTACCAGTTTGGACTGTTTCAGCCGAGTAGGCAGTAACTTGGCCTTCCACACCCCCGAACCAGTTCTATCGGAGGCGCCATAGGCACCGCCATCTTGTTTCTTGCTTCTGCGCCAGTGGTGGGTTTCTGCAGGCTCGCACCTACTCGCGAGAGCCAGTTGGTGAAATTTAGAGAAGCGGTGAGAGGGGGTTCCACCGGCGTACCTGGAAGTAAATCTGGCCCGCCGCTGCCAGTGACCCAACAAGAAGGAAAGGAAAGGAAAGGAAAGGAAGGGAGAAAGAAAGAAAGAAAGAAAGAAAGAAAGAAAGAAAGAAAGAAAGAAAGAAAGAAAGAAAGAAAGAAAGAAAGAAAGAAAGAAAGAAAGAAAGAAAGAAAGAATTTATCATCATAATTGAGTCCAAAATTTTGGTTGCTAAGCAAGAGTGTTGTTAAATGAGTTTCACCACATTTTAAAAGGTGGCCACTCCCACCCTGTCACATGACTGTCAAGCCATGCCCACAAAATAGGCCACACTTACAGAGTAGGTTCTAAAAAATTTGAAACCCACCACTGTTCTGCGCATGCACGGAAGCATTTTTTAAGTACTGCACATGCGCGCAGAGCACACATCAAGCACACACGCATGGCATGGCCCTAATGTCAGGCCTGCAGCCATCTTTTCTTTTGGATGTTTGGCCTGCCAAACTTTCTCTAATTTTCTACTAGGCCTTTTCTATGGTGGGAAAATGGGAGGGGGAATTGTACGGAGTTAGATGCTATGTAGCCATAACAAAATTCTTTCTAGAAAGCCAAGGTCATCCTTTGTCTCTGCACCTCTGCACCTGACCGGAACTGGATGGGTGGACCTGCCAGTATGGCAGTGGGAGATTGGACATGTGATGGACGTGTGTGTGTGGGGGGGGGGGGTCAAGATCTTGAACTTTCAACTGGGTGGGGAAAACTGGAAAGCTTTCAGATTCGGCTTTTCCCAGATGTGCCAACATGGCTCTCTTCATAAATTGGAACTTTGAGCAATACTTTGCCTTGATTTACTTTTGGATACTATCCAAAGATCACGTGAAGTGTTAATACCACTTTATAAGGCCTTGATAAGGCCACACTTGGAATACTGCATTCAGTTTTGGTCGCCACGATGTAGAAAAGATGTGGAGACTCTAGAAAGAGTGCAGAGAAGAGCAACCAAGATGATTAGGGGACTGGAGGCTAAAACATATGAAGAACGGTTGCAGGAACTGGGTATGTCTAGTCTAATGAAAAAAAGGATTAGGGGAGACATGATAGCAATGTTCCAATATCTCAGGGGTTGCCACAAAGAAGAGGGAGTCAAGCTATTCTCCAAAGCACCTGAGGGCAGAACAAGAAGCAATGGGTAATTGCTAATCAAGGAGAGAAGCAACTAAGAACTGAGGAGAAGTTTCCTGACAGTTAGAACAATTAACCAGTGGAACAGCTTGTCTCCAGAAGTTGTGAATGCCCCAATCCTGGAAGTCGTTAAGAAGATGTTGGATAGCCATTTGTCTTTAATGGTATAGGGTTTCCTGCCTAGGCAGGGAGTTGGACTAGATGACCTCCAAGGTCCCTTCCAACTCTGCTATTGTATTGTATTGTAAGTATGAGCTATTTGGAACCCTGACATCTAAGCGAATTGGCAGTGGCAGCAGCCCGAAACCACCACCCCGGGTCAGAGTCAAGGCGCGAATTAAGTGAGGTCAGAGTTGGCTTCCACTTGGAACGTGCCGACCTGACTGGCTCTTCATAAATAACTGGATTTTGAACCTCAGCTTGAGATTCATGTTTTAATTAGGGCATCGGTCGGAACCCTGACACCCCTATTCCTAAGGATTGCAAATCCACTCCTCTTCAGAACTTCTCCTGTGAAACGAAACTTTCCTAGTCCTAAGGACTAGAAACCTGTGCTTTTATAATGAAAGCTACTTTTTTCCCCTTTTTTTCAACAGTTGGATCTGCACTGGATACTGTCCTTTGTGCATTCTCGAGGATTGCGAGAGGTACGTCGAATGCCTCTGGTCCTTCGCCCACCTCCTGCCGAGCCCTGCGGTACCGCTAACTAATTTGCAGGAACTGTTGCAGGAACAGGTTGCAGGAACTGGGTAGGTCTAGTTTAATAAAAAGAAGGACTAGGGGAGACATGATAGCAGTCTCCCAATATCTAAGGGCTGCCCCAAAGAAGAGGGAGTCAAACTATTCTCCAAGGCACCTGAGGGCAGAACAAGAAGCAACGGGTGGAAACTAATCAAGGAGAGAAGCAACTTAGAACTGAGGAGAAATTTCCTGTCAGTTAGGACAATGAATCAGTGGAACAGCTTGTCTCCAGAAGTTGTGAATGCCCCAACACTGGAAGTCTTCAAGAAGATGTTGGATAGCCATTTGCCTGAAATGGTATAGGGTTTCCTGCCTAGGCAGGGAGTTGAACTAGATGACCTCCAAGGTCCCTTCCAGCTCTGCTATTGTATTGTATTGTATTGTAAGTTCTGTGCAGATTTTGTTTAAAATTGCCGTATTTTTGCTGCTTTGGCAATGCAGCAGCCCAAGGTGAGGCAATTCTGTTGGGCTCGGATGATTCAGCAAAATGCGCTGCTCCCGAAGAAGAGCAGAGATGGACGTTGAATTGAATGTTGACTCTCAAGAGATGAGCTTGGGGGTGTCCACAGGACGCATCCAAAAATTCAAGATGACGTGCGTGATGGACATTAAGAGAAAAACCCTCGGGAGAGCTTTGATTGCTCTATCGTAGCTGCCCTCTTCGGTTAGGTGGACATGCCTGGAAGGGGATATAGTTGGCCAAACAGACTTTCTCTGTGACATGGAATTTTTTTCCCATCCAAAAACAGGACATTTCCTTGTCAGTTTGCTTCAAGGTCCAAGCCGAACGTGTTCGTATCTGTATACAGATCACATAAGCATCCAGCGCCTTGTGGAACATTGATGTCTCATTTTTTTCTACCGTGATGTAAAGGAACTTACCGTATTTGTCGGAGTATAAGACGCACCAGAGTATAAGACGCACCAAGGTTTTGAAGAGGCAAATTTAAAAAAAAAGTTTTCGCACTCTGCCAACCTCCCAAAAACGACCCTTAAAAAAAATGGCCGTGCACAGCCTTTAGGAGGCTTATAGAGTGCTCCTGGGAGTGGGGGGAAAAACAAGCAAAAAACTACCCATTTTTTGCTCATTTCTGCCCTCCCCAGCCCCCAGGAGCTCCCTGAAAGCCTCCTAAAGGCTCTGCATGGCCATTTTGGTGAAGGGGGTGGGGTTTCATGAAGCAAAAAATGCAGTATTCAGTGTATAACACAGCCTCTTTTTTGAAGGAAAAGGGTGCATCTTATACTCCTAAAAATATGGTAATAATAATTGGAAGAAATATCCTTCTTGGTTCAGTTCCTAGTGGGGAAAAAGACACTGCTTGGAAAGATGGTTTAATGGTGGACAGGATCACATGGTTTGATGTCCTGGGTGAAGAAGAAAAAAGGGAAGAGATGCTGAGAGTCCCTGAGTTTTATGCCCTCTCTGGGCTTTTGAATTTGAGGTTGTGTTCTGATGGGTTGTCAGACTCCCATGGGGGCCATGCAGGGGCAACTCTGTAGGCTGTCCTGAGTCCCAAGCTTGGTTGACTCTTGCTGAGTGATGATGTAATGAAAGGGCTTTGGGATTCCTATTATGGCTGTGCCTGAAGGAGCCAGATCTTTGTTATGTAGAATAGACTGCCCCAGGCCTTAATGGTCCAGTGACAAAGGTGGAGGGGGGGAGGACTGAGTTTCTGCCTCCCTTTTAGGGGAACTATTCCGTCCTTTTAATATTTCCTAAAATATTTAATTTTTCTAGGAGAGGGCTGGGTGCTAGCTTCCCACAATAGTATAAAAAGAATAACAGAAGAAGAGCATCGGAAGGGACCTTGGAGGTCTTCTAGTCCAACCCCCTGCTTAGGCAGGAAACCCCAGAGGTGGTTGCTGCCGGTTCGACCCGTATTAGCTGAACCAGTAGTAGCAGCAGCAGCAGGCTCCATGCACCCGCCCAGACACTTCTGCTCATGTGCAAAAGCATTGGGTGCGCCCAAACCAGTAGTAAAAAAAATTAGTAACTAGGAATTGCTAACTCTGGGGAACCCTATAGTACCATTTCAGACAAGTGGTTGTCCAACATCTTCTTAAAAGCCTCTGGTGATTGAGCACCCACAACCTCTGGAGGCAAACCGTTCCACTAATTGTGCTCACTGTCAGGAAATTCCTCCACAGTTCTAAGTTGCTTCTCTCCTTGATTAGTTTCCATCTGTTGCTTCTTGTCTTCCCCCCAGGTGCTTTGGAAAATAGGTTGACCTCCTCTTCTTTAACAGAATAAGAGAGTTGGAAGAGACCTTGAAGGTCTTCCAGTCAAACCCCCTGTTTTCAAGCAGGAAAAACATTCCAGAAAAATAGACGTCTAATCTCTTCTTTAAAAACTTCCAGCGCTGGAGCATTCACAACTTCTGGAGGCAAGTCGTTCCAATGATTCTTCTTACTATCAAGATATTTCTCCTCAGTTTTAAGTTGCTTCCCTCCTTAGATACAAATGACAGATTAACAGAGTTGGAAGGGACCTTGCAGGTCATCTAGTCCAACCCGCTGCCTAAGCAGGAGACCCTACATCTGCCTCTACCTAGGATTGAACTCACAACCACCTGATTGGGAGGCGAGAGCTCCACCTCTAGGCCACAGCAGCAGGTCCTTGATTAGTTTCCACCCATTGCTTCTTGTTCTGCCCTCAGGTGTTTTGGAGAATAGCTTGACTCCCTCTTCTTTGTGGCAGCCCGTGAGATGATGGAAGACTGCTATCATGTCTCCCCTAGTCTCGTGCCAGAGGTGGCATGCAGCATCCTCTTTGTGGGTATGTCAGCAGTAGCTCCAGCTCATATTCGCCGTGCATGCACGCACACCTCCCACCAGCCAGCGGATCTTCGGGTCGCTGTTGCGCATGTGGTGTGGGGGGCCACCTGCGTGTGCAGGGGTGCACTCATTCATGGGGGGCAGAGTGCCCTCATTGCATTTTGGGGGTTTAGGCACTCAGTCCAGAAAAGATTAGCCAACCCTGCCCTAGTCCTTCTTTTCATTAAAGTAGACATACCCATTTCCTGCAGTCATTCTTCATAAATACAATACAATACAATAGCAGAGTTGGAAGGGATCTTGTAGGTCTTCTAGTCCAACCCCCTGCGTGGGCAGGAGCCCTATACCATTTCAGACAAACGGCTATCTAACATCTTTTTGAAGACTTCCAGGGTTGGGGCATTCACAACTTCTGGAGGCAAGCTGTTCCACTGGTTAATTGTTCTAACTGTCAGGAAATTTCTCCTTAGTTCTAAGTTGCTTCTCTCCTTGATTAGTTTCCACCCATTGCTTCTTGTCCTGCCCCCAGGTGCCTTGGAAAATAGTTTGACTCCCTCTTCTTTGTGGCACCCTCTGAGATATCGGAACACTGCTCTCATGTCTCCCCTGGTCCTTCTCTTCATCAAACTAGACATACCCAGTTCCTGCAACCGTTCTTCATGTTTTAGCCTCCAGTCTCCTAATCATCTTGGTTGCTCTTCTCTGCACTCTTTCCAGAGTCTCCACGTCTTTTCTACATCGTGGCGACCAAAACTGTATGCAGTATTCCAAGTGTGGCCTTACCAAGGCACTATACACTATACAGGCACTATACATAAATTAAATTAAAATAGGTTTTAGCCTCCAGTCCCCTAACAATAAGGTGACCAGACCTCCTGCTTTTGGTGGGACAGTCCCGATTTTTAACAATTTGTCCCGTGTCCTGTGGCGTTTTTAAAAAATCCCGATTTTTGGAAAGAATGCATGACAAGCTAGGGAAGGGCAGGAGAACGGGAAGGGAATATACGGTTTTCGGCGGCCATGTAACCTCATCAGTGGATAAAATATTCCTGCATTTTGATTCAGGAGATAATATTTTGAGGAACTCGCTGGGATTAGACCGGAGGTTGAAGCTTTGATATGGTAAATAATGATTCTGTTCTGTACGAGGAAGAGTATTTGATTCTGCCTAATGGAGAGAATGGAAACGCCATGCAAATTTGTCTCTTGTACGGAAAAAGCACTTATTTATTTATTTTATTTTTATTTTATTAAATTTATACCCCGCCCTTCTCCTACAAAAGGACCCAGGACAGCGCACAGGAAAATTAAAAATCAAAACATACATAAATAGACCATTATTAAAACCCTATTAAACTTAAATTACCCCGTGCTAAAAACATTTTAAAATCCTCTGATTAAAATTTATAGCTAATAAAAAGTCCATATCGGATGGTTATGCTAGGCCAGCTTGTTGGAATAAATGCGTTTTAAGACGCCGGCGGAAAAGGCGGAAGTCCCTGGTAGTGCGGAGTTCAGGGGGCAGGTCGTTCCAGAGGATTGGGCCCGCCACAGAGAAGGCCCTTCCCCTGGGCGTCGCCAACCGGCATTGCCTGGCCGACAGCATCCAGAGAAGGCCCTCTCTATGGGAGCGGATCGGTCGGAGGGATGTTCCCCCACCCCACCCCCAGTCAATGGTGTCTCACTTTACCAATGTTAAAATCTGGTCACCTTACCTAGAAATCATCTTGGTTGTCCTTCTCTGCACTCTTTCTGGAGTCTCCACATCTTTTTTACATTGTGGTGATCAAAACTGGATGCAATATTTTAAAAGTGTGGTCTTACCAAGGCCTTATAAACAGCCACCATTCGCTACTCTATTCTAAATTCTAAATCTATTTTAAACTGCATTTTGAATTCCTCGGTGCCTCCACGAAGTAGGTCAGTCTCCAAATAACAATTAACTTTGTATATAGAACATAACAGTTAGCAGGGAAGGAAGAGTGGGAAGGTTTTAACCTGGTTTTAACCTGTGCTATGCCGATGATGTGGCCTTAATAGCCAAGAAGGCAAAGGACCTACTAGCCCTAGTACAGACTATAGTCCTCAATTTACGACCACATTTGGAACCAGAATCTCTTTTTTAAAAAGTTTTTATTTTTATTTTTACACATACAAAAACAAACAAAACATATAGACTTATAACATCCTCATCAGTCATGTATATAGTATGTCGTCCGGCTACAAAAATATTTTGCTTCAATATTTTAATTACATATACAGTCACTGAATATCGATCCAATATAAATAAATACATCCCTATCCTTATGCATCATATATTGAGTTACAGTTAATATTCCTTCATTTTAAACACATCTTTTCTACATCGTGATGACCAAAACTGAATGCAGTATTCCAAGTGTGGCCTTACCAAGCCATTATGAAGTGTTAATACCACTTTATAAGGCCTTGGTAAGGCCACACTTGGAATCCTGCATTCAGTTTTGGTCACCACGATGTAGAAAAGATGTGGAGACACTAGAAAGAGTGCAGAAAAGAGCAACAAAGACGATTAGGGGACTGGAGACTAAAACATATTAAGAATGGTGGCAGGAACGGGGTATGTCTAGTTTAATGAAAGGAAGGACTAGGGGAGACATGATAGCAGTCTTCCGATATCTCAGAGGCTGCCACAAAGAAGAGGGAGTCAAACTATTCTCCAAGGTACCTGAGGGTAGAACAAGAAGCAATGGGTGGAAACTAATCAAGGAGAGAAGCAACTTAGAACTGAGGAGAAATTTCCTGAGAGTTAGAACAATTAATCAGTGGAACAGAAGTTGCCTCCAGAAGTTGTGAATGCCCCAACACTGGAAGTTTTTAAGAAGATGTTGGATAGCCATTTGTCTGAAATGGTATAGGGCTTCCTGCCTAGGCAGGGAGTTGGACTAGATGACCCCCAAGGTCTCTTCCAACTCTGCTATTTTATTGTATTGTAAACAGGAGTTATTCCCTTACATCCTTAACTGTCCATTTAATAACCATATAACTTTACGTAATCACCTATCTCATTCTATTAATTTTACAATACAAATACGCAGGAGGTTTCCATCAGTTTATAATTATACATCATTACTTCCTATGATGCATACTCTCACAAAACATCGGAACCAGAATCTCTGTTGATGGTGGTTAAGTTGCACCCTATTTCCCGAACCTTTTTTTGGCCGTAGCTGTTCATAGAATCCCTGCAGTCGTTAATTGAATTGTGCAGTCGTTAAGCAAATCTGTCAGTTGCCAAGTGCCTGAATTTTGATCACATGATCATGAGGATGCTGAAATCATGTAAGTGTGAGGACTGGTCCTATGTCACATTTTTCAGTGCTGTTGTGACTTCAAATGGTCGCTGAACCATGGTTGTACGTGAGGATGATCTGTAATCAAAATCAAAGAGCAGTGAAAACAATAATACAATACAATAGCAGAGTTGGAAAGGACCTTGGAGGTCTTCTAGTCCAACCCCCTGTCTAGGCAGGAAGCCCTATACCATTTCAGACACATGGCTATCCAACATCTTCTTAAAGACTTCCAGTGTTGGGGCATTCACAAGTTCTAGAGGCAACTTCTGTTCTACTGATTAATTGTTCTCACTGTCAGGAAATTCCTCCTCAGTTCTAGGTTGCTTCTCTCCTTGATTAGTTTCCACCCGTTGCTTCTTGTTCTGCCCTCAGGTGCTTTGGAGAATAGCTTGACTCCCTCTTCTTTGGGGCAACCCCTGAGATATTGGAACACTGCTACAAATTGGGCTAATGTTAATTATAAAGAAGACCAAACTGATGGCAACAGATAGAGAAACCACCTTTAAAACTGACAATGAAGACATCAAAGGACAAAAAAACAATGACTTGATAATACATCGTCAATCGTTTTATCAAATTTAAGTATGTGTCAAGTGTGAAGAATCGGGAACACAGATTAAGTTCCAATTAAGCTGATTTATTGCTCACGTCTCTACAGGTAGTCCTTAGCATACAATCATTCGTTTAGGGGCCGTTTGAAGTTACAGAAGCACTGAAAAGAGTTACTTGTAACCCTTATTCCACACTTACAACCGTTGCAGATCAAAATTCAGGTGCTTGGCAGCTGACTCTTATTTATGACCGTGATCCTCTTCTGTGACCTCCTGACCAGCAAGGTCAATGGGGAAGGCAGATTCACCAATTCACAACCGCGTTACTAATTTGACAACTGCAGTGATTCACTTAATAACCGTGGCAAGAAAGGTCATAAAATGGGGGCAAAACTCATGGAACAACTATCTTGCTTGGCCTCAGAAATTTTGGGATCAGTTGCGATGATAGATCGAGGACTACCGATGCACGAGAATTTAGTGAATTCACCATCAGCCACCAAAAATCATCAGAACCATTAAAAAAAGCGAAAGATAGAATATTTTCGACATGTGTTGTGACATCTGGGAAAAATATGCCATTCTTCACTTAATCCTCCCAGGAAAGATTGAAGGCAGAAGAAGAACATCATGGCTTCAAAATCTAAGGGACCATTTTGGACAAAGCTCAGCCACACTTTTTCATGCAACTGTTGACAAAAATAAGATCACCAACATGATCATCAACATCTCATGACAGATGAGGAGGAGGAGGAGGAGGAGGAGGAGGAGGAGGAGGAGGAGGAGGAAGAAGAAGAAGAAGAAGAAGAAGAAGAAGAAGAAGAAGAAGAAGAAGAAGAACAACAACAACAACAACAACAACAACAACAACCATCAGCCCTAAATTGACACTAGGCAACAGTTAAAGGAATTCAAGAAGGGCTGGATTTGGTATTAGCTGTCAGGACATATTAAATTTAAGAATAGAACTGTTGGAGACACAAAGAAACACAACGGATAACAAACAAAAAATTGAGGCGTTAGAAGAAGGAACAGTTGAGATTAAAGAAGAGATGAAGGAAATGCGGAAGGAAAATACAGAAATTAATGGGCATATGTCAAAATTTGAGTTTGAAAGAATGTCTTTTTTCCTTAGGTTCCAGAACGTGCCAGAGACTGAGCAAGAAGATTTAAAAGATATAATGAGTACAATCCTAGCAGATTATGCTAAAAGAAATAAAGAGCAGCTCTGGTGGGATATGGACCTAGTCTATAGAATTAATTCAGCATATGCTAGAATAAATAATGTACCAAGAGAAGTTCATATTAAGTTTTTAAGAAGGTCCACGAGGGATGAGATACTGAGGGCGCAACGGGGGGGGCTCTGAAATATCAAGATAAAGACATTACCATTTTGAAGCAAATCCCAAAGAAAATTAGAGAGATAAGAAGGAAGTATTCCTTTTTGTCCAAAAAATTGTTTAAAAAAGGGATCTGGTTCAAATGGTTAATGCCGGAAGGAATGTTGGTTTTCTGGGAGAGGGGCAGAGTTAGAGTTAAAACTGTAGAGGAGGCGGAGGCCTTCCTTAAGAAACATTCCCTACTCCTGGAAGACGAAGATGAGGGAACGGGAGGGGCCATGGCAGGAAAGAAGAAGAAGAAACAATAGCAAAGAGACTCAGATCACAGAAATGAATAGACTTTGAAAACCTTACTGTAACCTGCGAAAAGGGATGGCAGTTAAAACAAATGATTGAATGTATACAGTGGTGGGTTTCTGCAGGCTCGCACCTACTTGCGAGAGCCGGTTGGTGAAATTTAGAGAACCGGTGAGAGGGGGTTCCACCGGCGTACCTGGAAGTAATTCTGGCCCGCCGCTGCCAGTGACCCAACAGAAGGAAAGGAAGAAAGGAAAGGAAAGGAAAGGAAAGGAAAGGAAAGGAAAGGAAAGGAAGAAAGAAAGAAAGAAAGAAAGAAAGAAAGAAAGAAAGAAAGAAAGAAAGAAAGAAAGAAAGAAAGAAAGAAAGAAAGAAAGAAAGAAAGAAAGAAAGAAAGAAAGAAATTTATTATCACAATTGAGTCCAAAATTTTGGTTGCTAAACAAGAGCATTGTTAAATGAGTTTCACCACATTTTAAAAGGTGGCCACTCCCACGCTGTCACATGACTGCCAAGCCATGCCCACAAAATAGGCCACACCTACAGAGTAGGTTCTAAAAAATTTGAAACCCACCACTGAATGTATACATGTTGAAAGGTGATATATATATATGTATCTTTTGCCAATTATTTTCTTTTTTAATATTGAATTTTTATGAAGTATCGGAGGTGACCACCATCCTCCACATGGAAGCCATTAAAATGTTTACTTTTTTACCCTATTTTACCCCTTTTCCCAAAAACATTGTAAAACCCAATAAAATTGTTTTTTAAAAAAACAACAACCATCAGCCCTAAATTTATTTATTTATTTATTTATCTTTCATATTTATATCCCGCGCCCATCTCCCACAGAGGGACCCGTGGCGGCACACAGGAAGATTAAAAATACAAATATACAAATATACAAATATACAAAAATACAAATATACAAAATACAAAGATTCATTAACACTATATTAAACCCCAGCCCTGCGCTAAAACGTAATTAAAACCCCCAAATTAAAACTTTGATCAACTAAAAGTCAGTACGGTGTCGGGTAGATCCTGCCAGGCCGTCTAGATGAAAAAAGTGCGTTTTTAGGCGCTGGCGGAACAGGCGGAGGTCAGAGATGACACGGAGTTTGGTAGGTAGATCGTTCCAGAGGGTTGGGCCCGCCACAGAGAAGGCCCTTCCCCTGGGTGTCGCCAACCGGCATTGCCCGGCCGACGGCACCCGGAGAAGACCCTCTCTGTGGGAGCGAATCGGACGTAGGGACGTAAATTGACACTAGGCAACAGTTAAGGGAATTCAAGAAGGGCTGGATTTGGTATTAGCGGTCAGGTTTGGCTCTGCAACCCAACAAGACAGATACAGACTTCAAAGGACAATTAAACCGGCTGTAAAAACAATGGCTATCAACCTGCCTTCCATTGAGGACCTGGACACTGTACGAGTCAGAAAGAGGGCTGTGGAAATATTTACAGACCCCTCACTTCTTGGATATAAATTATGTCAACTTCCACCCTCAAAATGACGCTATAGAGCACTGCACACCAGAAGAACTACACAAAAGGACGGTGTTTTCCCCGAACACCATCGCTCTGCTAAACAAATAACTCCCACAATACTGTCAAATTATCTACTAAGACGGTATGGCTATTGTTCTTCTCTTCCTTTTTAGTACCTACCTCTTTCCACTTATGACTGTAACCACGTTGCTTGTATCTTTAAAATTGATATTGTTTTATTTGTTTCCTAGTATAATTTGATTGCTTATTAGTAACCTATGACTAAGGGTTGTATCTTAATATTCTTGATGAATGTATTCTATTTTATTTTTCTTTATGTACACTGAGAGTATATGCACCAAAGACAAATTCCTTGTGTGTCCAATCATGCTTGGCCAATAAACAATTCTACTCTACTCTACTCTACTCTATATTTCTATTCTATTCTATTCTATTCCATTCCATTCCATTCCATTCCATTCCACTCCGCTCCACTCCACTCCACTCCATTCCACTCCACTCCACTCCATTCTATTCCATTCCATTCTATTCTATTCTATTCTCGGAACATAATGACTCCAGGCTTATTCCTCATTTGACTCCACCCCCAATCTCTGCCTGTTCTTCTCCTACAGCAGGCTATATTAAGATAGAATAGAATAGAATAGAATATGATAGAATAGAATAGAATAGAATAGAATAGAATAGAATAGAATAGAATAGAATAACAGAGTTGGGAGGGAACTTGGAGGCCTTCTAGTCCAACCCCCTGCCTAGGCAGGAACCCCTACCCCACTTCAGACAAACGGCTATCCAACATCTCCTTAAAGACTTGCAGTGTTGGGGCATTCACAACTTCTGGAGGCAAGCTGTTCCACTGATTAATTGTTCTAACTGTCAGGAAATTCCTCCTCAGTTCTAAGTTGCTTCTCTCCTTGATTAGTTTCCATCTATTGCTTCTTGTTCTGCCCTCAGGTGCTTTGGAGAATAGTTTGACTCCCTCTTCTTTGTGGCAGCCTCTGAGATACTGGAAGGCTGCTATCATGTCTCCCCTAGTCCTTCTTTTCATTAAACTAGACCTACCCAGTTCCTGCAACCGTTCTTCATATGTTTTAGCCTCCAGTCCCCTAATCCTCTTGGTTGCTCTTCTCTGCACTCTTTCTCTCTCCAAAAGAGACCAACCCGTTCAACCTAAATCCCAGCCTAAATCGAAACATGTTGCCAAAATCTTTGAAATACGCCATCTGGGGTGTTGGGATGGAAATCGCTCGCCCCATCTGCAGACCAAAAGGGACTTTTCTGTCAACAGGCGGGACGAAGAGCCTTCTGACATTTCAAGGCACAGCTGTGGCTTTCCGTTTGCCGTCCTCTTGGAAACTTCCCCGGCTGATGTTATTTTTTTTCCTCCCCCCCCCCCCGCCCGCCCGCCTTGGTGTTTTCCGCTTCGGTGCGTTAGTCAGTCTGATGCCCTCATCTTCCAGAGTGGGCCTACGCCGTTGGCAGTAAATGCATTATTAACTTTCCATTTCTGAGCACAAGCAATCAAAAATTAATAAAGTCGTAGGGAGCCTTCCCAGCTCCCTCCTTCCCTTCCACTTCTCTTGTGCCCTTTGTGTGTATGTGTGTGTGTGTGTGTGTGTGTGTGTGTGTGCGCACGTGGGAGGGAGGGAGGAGGCTGCCCCTCCCTCCCCTTCCACCCTCACCCTTGCACTTTTGTTAACAAATATTATTGATGCAATCCAGTCCTACAGCTGTCACATCTCATTGCTCCACAAATGTCATTTCACGTGAGCGAGTGGATGGAGTTTTCATCTCCCCCTCTTAATCCAATTCTTTGCAAAACCCTGACCTCTATAAGTTCTATTTTTTATTGGAGATTTAATGGATCCCTGCTTTAAAGGAATGGAAGGAGAATAAGTAATGCCTCTTTCAGAGGCCGATTGGGTTTGGCAGGAGCCGAATGCTGGAAGAGGAAGATTTCTGTCTTCATGTCACGTTAATGCAAGGGTCTCCAACCTTTGCAACTTTAAGTCTGAAGAACTTCAGCTCCCAGACTTCTCCAGCCAGCTTTGGGAGCTGAAGTCCTTCAGACTTAAAGTTGCAAAGGTTGGGGACCCTTGCGTTAACCCACGAAAGCCCATAATAATGTTCAGCGTCAGGTCCTTTGCAACTCAATCAATGGTAATTTTTAGACTCTCTGGGCGCCGCAAATGGGAGATGTTACTCATAACGCACCCAGTGGGAAGCCTAGAAATTGATAGAGGGAGAAATGAGAGCCATAAAACACAGGCGGCAATAATGGTCTAATTCCTGGATGATCTTTGCGAAATTATTTTGCACGATGTCTTGAACCGGGCGAGTAAATGTTCTTATTTTAAGGCTGGAGATCGAGACCCTGTAGAAAGGTGGAGAGATAAATTGTTATATTGATACACGTAACCTTTAGCTGTGGGTAGGTAATAAGGGAAATGACCTTTGGAGGAGAAAATTTATAGCTGGGGGTTGAAATGAGGGGTCCTTGGTGCTCTCTGGCTAAACAATGTCGGCTGGCGACCCCCAGGGGAAGAGTCTTCTCTGTGGCAGGCCCTGCCCTCTGGAATGACCTACCCCCTGACCTACGGACGATCACCGACCTACGCCTTTTCCGTCGGGCCCTGAAGACCCATTTATTTCGTGCTGCAGGCCTGTCGTAGTTTTTAAATTGATTTTAGTAGGGGGTTTTAATTTGGCAGGCCAATTTATTTAATTATATCTTAACATTTGATCTTAACTTTTATATTACTCATTTTTACTGTTGGCTGTACACCGCCCTGAGTACCGAAAGGGAGATAGGGCGGTATATAAATGCAATAAATCTTAATCTTAATCTCTTTGAACTTGGTGGTTTTCCTGCAGTCTTTTCAATTCAACTGGGTAGATCATCAGTGCTAGAAGGGATGGGTGTTTGGGGGGGGGAGAAGAGGAGGAGGAGGAGGAAGAGGAGGACAGGGGGGTCCATGGTGCTCTCTGAGCTTGGTTGTTTACTTGCAGACCAGTAATGGATTGCCAATATTTTTACTATCGGTTTTGGGCACGCTGAAGCGTCCAGGTGGGTGGGTGGGTGGAGGTTCCCACCACCACTACTACCAGTTTGCCGAATCCGGGCCAAAATGGGAGCAACCCATCTCTCTTGCAGACATTTCATGACCCAACTAGGTACATCATCAGTGCTAGAAGGGAAGGTTGTTTGTGGGGTGGAAGGAGGAGGAGGAGGACTATGAGTTCCTTGTTTTTTTTCTTGCAGATATTTCATTATACAACTAGGTAACATCACTCATCAAACCCAGGCCTGCCTCCCAGCCATTTGCCTCAAAGGCAGAGGTAGGATTCAGCCGGTTGGGGCTAATCCCATCACTGGCTGGCCCCGCCCTTTTTTTCAGCCTGTTTTTGGGCCATTTTCAGACCATTTTTCAGGCCATGTTGGCATTGTTCATTGAATTATGGTTTTATAGCATTGTTATGGTTAAGATAAAGATCACCTGTTTTTTTTTACTAAGGGCACACTGGCATACATTTAAACGATGAAATTCTGTTGCCTGCTCTCAAAAGGATATATGCAAACACAGCACATGTATGGACATGCTATATACATACATATGAACCCCTTCCTCTCTGTGGCAGCCCCTCAAATATTGGAACCGTGCTATCATGTCTCCCCTGGTCCTTCTCTTCACTAGACATGCCAGGCCCAGTTCCTGTTACAACTGTTTGTCATCCATCCTTTTTTCAGGCTGTATTTATGGCCATTTTCCAGACTGTTTCCAGGACATTTTTCAGGGTATTTTCAGGCCATTTTGTCCTGTTTTTCATGCTGTTTTCAGGCCATTTTCCATGCTGTTTTGGGGCCATTTTTCAAGCTGTTTTGGGGCCATTTCACAGGCCAAAAGTGGCCAGAAAACACTTGAAAAACAGCCCACAAAATGGCCCAGAAAATGGCCTGAAAACAGCCTGGAAAACAGGCCGAAGAATGACCAAGGCCAGCCGGTATTGGGATTTGCCGTTTCCCCAAACTGTGTGGAATCTTAACTACTGGTTCACCCGAATGGGTGCGAACTAGCAGCTGGCCACATCTGCCTCTCTATCTCTCTCAGTCCAACTCACCTCACAGGCTTATTTCTAAAGATAATGAAGGTGGGCTAAAAATAATAATAATAATAATAATCCTGGTCTTCCTGGTGGAACTGAATCTTGCTCTGCTCTCCTTGAGAATGCTGACAGCTTCTTCAAGCCACAGAGGAGAGAAGTGAACCTCTTAGAATAATTATACTGCTACTAGCTTAGCCAATGAGTAAATGCATTTTAGAATTTTAATTGGGATTTTTAGCACAGGCTTTTAGTTTAATTTATTCTTAACTTTTCTGTATTTATTGTTATTTATTGATTTTAATTTCCTGTGCACCGCCCTGGGTCCATTTCAATGGAGAAGGGCGGTTCTATAAATCTAATTAAAAAAAAAAAAAGCTCAGGTTGAAATCATCTCTTCTCCCCCCCCCACCCCCCAATAATGGTTCTTGGTCTATTGCTGACAAATTAGGATAAAGCATTTGTCATCCTGAGCTCAACTCCTGGGGAGTTCATCAATGTCTCCATGTATTACTTATAATACAATAATACAATAGCAGCGTTGGAAGGGACCTTGGAGGTCATCTAGTCCAACCCCTTGCCTAGGCAGGAAGCCCTATACCATTTCAGACAAATGGCTATCCAATATATTCTTGTAGTGTTGGGGCATTCACAACTTCTGGAGGCAACTTCTGTTCCACTGATTAATTGTTCTCACTGTCAGGAAGTTTCTCCTCAGTTCTAAGTTGCTTCTCTCCTTGATTAGTTTCCACCCATTGCTTCTTGTTCTGCCCCCAGGTGCCTTGGAGAATAGTTTGACTCCCTCTTCTTTGTGGCAACCCCTGAGATATTGGAACCCTGCGATCATGTCTCCCTTAGTCCTTCTTTTCATTAGACTAGACATCCCCAGTTCCTGCAACCGTTCTTCATATGTTTTAGTCTCCAGTCCCCTAATCCTCTTTGTTCCTCTTCTCTGCACTCTTTCTAGAGTCTCCACATCTTTTCTACACCGTGGCGACCAAAACTGAATGCCGTATTCCAAGTGTGTAGAACAAGAAGGTGGAATTAATCAAGGAGAGAAGCAACTTAGAACTGAAGAGAAATTTTTTGGGGAAGCGGGTTTGCAAACCTCCTTTGCTAGGATATATTCATTTTCCAGCCTAACCTAAACCGTGGGATATTTCCACAGTCTTCCACAGGTACAAATAGGAACAATAAAATGAAGATTTCCATTTCGCCAATTCAGAAAGCTCCGATTGACCCAAGGAGCTGCTGATTCAGTTCTACAGAGGGATGGTTGAGTTTCCATCATTGGCACCTCTATAACTGTCCAGTTTGGCACAGCAATAAAACAGGACGGGAAAAGACCTTAGCGGACAGTAAAAACCACAGAAAGAATCATTGTAATCAGCCTGCCTTCCATTAAGGATCTGTATAATGCACAAATACAATACAATATAATATAATATAATATAATACAATAGCAGAGTTGGAAGGGACCTTGAAGGTCTTCTAGTCCAACACCCTGCCTAGGCAGGAAACCCTATACCATTAAAGACAAATGGTTATCCAACATCTTCTTAAAGACTTCCAGTATTGGAGCATTCACAACTTCTGGAGGCAAGCTGTTCCACTGGTTAATTGTTCTAACTGTCAGGAAACTTCTCCTCAGTTCTAAGTTGCTTCTCTCCTTGATTAGTTTCCACCCATGGACGTGGTGACTCAGTGGCTAAGATGCTGAGTGTCAGGTCTGCCTTTGACATTAACCAAGAAAGAAACCACTCAATTCCATTTTGAAGAATTAAGAGTACTTTTACTGGTTATGAAAAGAAAGCAGCGAAGGAAAGCAAGGTCTGAGACCCAAGCGCGTGAAATCATACATATCAATATATGTCCAGCCCCCTCCTCCCAATAATCCCCACCCTATTGTCCAATCTGCAAATCCCTTAGGTGTCATGTGGGTTGCATCTCCGGGAGCATCATCAGGTTGGTATGCAGGACGGTTGGCCTTGACCATCTCAAGGCACCAGCCATCGGTATGCGCAGTAGATGGGGAGAACTTACTCCCTTCTCCAAATCTCCCTCCTGCACCATATAGTCCCATTCCCAAATACCATAGCCCCTCCCTCCCCGTTTCAATGGCAGCCGAAGCAAGCAGCAAAGCAGAGGCTGACACTGAGTTTGTCAATCAGAAAGGTCGGCAGTTCAGCGGTTCGAATCCCTAGCACCGCATAACAGAATGAGCTTGTCCCAGCTTCTGCCAACCTAGCAATACAATACAATAGCAGAGTTGAAAGGGACCTTGTAGGTCTTCTAGTCCAACCCCCTGCGTGGGCAGGAGCCTTATACCATTTACATGCAGTTCGAAAGCATGTAAAAAAAACCCTCTGAGTTGAGAATAAAGGTAAAGGCTCCCTTCATATATGTGCTAGTTGTTCCTGACTCTAGGGGGCGGTGCTCATCTTCCCACCAAAGGTGGCCCTTATTTTTCTACCTGCATTTTTGTTTACATTTCAAACTGCTAGGATGGCAGAAGCTGGAGCAAGTAACAGGAGCTCACTCCGTTCTACGGTGCTAGGTGTTAGGATAATTATCCTAATGTTGGGTTGACGATATATATAAGCCAGGATTCTTAAAGAGTATATGTAACTTTAAGGACTATGTGGAATCTGATTGGCTGTGCTTCCCAGCTCAATCATAAAAAGGTAGCTGGGAACACAGTTCATCCCTTTTGCTTTCCTTTGCTTTGATTCAAAGTGCTGAACTGCCGACCTCTCTGATCAACAAGCTCAGTGCCTTAGCCCCTGAGCCACCACGTCCCTCTGTCTGCAAATACCAGGGCTAAAAAGATTTCCATGGTTTTCAACTTACAACCATTCATTTAGTGGTCATTGGCAGTCAAAGTGGTACTGAAAAAGTGACTTATGACCAGGTTTCCACTTATGGCGATTACAGCATTCATGTGGTCACGTAATCAAAATTCAGACGCTTGGCAACTGGTTCATATTTATGACAATTGCAGCCTTTTGTGATCTTCTGACAATGGGGAAGCCAGATTCCCTTAACGGCCATGTTATTAACTTAACAACTGCAGTGATTTCAGGGGTGGGTTCCTGCCAGTTCTAAGCTCTTCTATAGAAGAGGTTCCACAAATCTACAGGGCCGTTTAGAACCGGTTCCAGCTCCCTCCCCCCGCCCGTCCGCACATCATCAAGATGAAGAGCGAGAGGAGGAATTCTGGGAGTTGAAGTCCACAAGTCTTAAAGCTGTCAAGTTTGAATACCCCAGGGGATTTTTTTTCTAAAGGGTTATGGGTGCGAGGGTCTTGTAACTTGACAGCTTTAAGACTTGCGTGCTTCAAATGCCAGAGTTTCTGAGCCAACATTTTGGTTGCTAAGCAAGAGCGTTATTAAGTGAGTTTCCCCACATTTTACAAGTTGGCCACACCCACCCAGTTACATGACTGCCAAGCCAATCCCACCCAGTCACATGGCCAGCAAGCCACTCCCACAAAACAGGCCACACCTACAGAAGAGGTTCTAAAAAAAATTGAAACCCACCACTGAGTGATTGGCATAGCAATTGTGGCAAGAAAGGTCATAAACTGGAACAAAACTCACTTAACAGCCATCTCACTTAGCAACAGAAATGTTGGGCTCGCTTGTGGTCGTAACTCAAGGACTACCTGTGTTTCTTCCTCACCTCCCCAGATTTCCAGACAACAATTGCATCGCTTTAACGAAGTTCTGGTCGGCATTCTCATTTTTTTATTGATGGAGGTAAGGTAAAGGTTCCCCCACACTTGCATGCTACTCGTTCCTGACTCTAGGGGGCGGTGCTCATCTCCATTTCAAAGCCGAAGGCCCAGTGCCGTCCGAAGACGTCTCCATGGTCATGTGGCCAGCCTGACCAAACACTGAAGTCGCACGGAACGCTGTTCCCTTCCCACCAAAAGTGGTTCCTATTTTTCTACTTGAATTTTTTACGTGCTTCCGAACTGCTAGGTTGGCAGAAGCTGGGACAAGTCACGGGAGCTCACTCCGTTATGCAGCACTAGGGATTCGAACCGCCGAACTGCCAATCTTTCAGATCAACAAGCTCAGTGTCTTAGCCACTGAGCCACCGCGTCCCACGTATTGATGGAGACCTTGGCGCTAATTCTGCCTCATTAACTTAGCAATCTGAACTGATCTTCCCCATCCTTCCCTCCGATTCATCATTTTCCAGGGTTGCTCTTGCTTAAACTTCCTTTCCTCTTGAATACTGAATTATAGAGGCGCAGGTGTAACATGAATTTAATGACATTAAATCTGAATTGGAGCGTACAGAACCTCCTTTTTTCAATTTGCAGCTTCCACCACCAAATCCTGCAAAAGGTCTATTATTGAGGCATTTGGTTGTGGTTGTAACTGTTTATTGCATTGTAAAACTCTGTAGTCCTTTTTTCTTTTTTTTTTGCTATATGATTTATGATCCAGCAAATCCCAAAGCAACAGAATATATCTTCAGATCCAAGGCCTGCTGAATTTAGCATTCTGTGTCTCAGAAAGGGGCAAATGGTTTACCTATTTTTTATGATGTACTGAAACACTTTTTTCTTTCACGGTTTATTATTATTATTGACTTTATTCATAAAACATGAAACTCAGCCAACTGAACATTTAAAAAGGCATATTACAAATACTATTGACTGGTGCTAATTGTTGATACAGTTTGCTGCCAGCAGCCTAGGTATCAACCAAGTATCTACGTAGAATGTAAGATGTGCCAAGTCGCGCCGTTTTTTGCAGTTCCGCTGGTGTTATTGCAGGAAGCTGCAATTTTCTGAGATATTTATTAAAATTCTTGGACATGGTGCCAAGTGCCCCGATGACAATGGGTGTCACTGTGACATGCTTCATCCATAGCCGTGTGGTTTCGATGGCCAGGTCGCGATATTTCATGATTTTTTCTCGTTCTTTTTCTTCAACTATGGCATCTCCAGGAACAGCGATATCAATGAACTGTACACTTCGGCCCTCTACAACCGTGATATCTGGTGTGTTGTGCTCCAAATGACGGTCTGTTTGTATTCGAAAGTCCCACAAGATCTTCACCCTCTCATTCTCGATAACCTTTTCTACTTTTTTTCCCAAGACTTTCTGGATACAGGTAAACCATATTTTTTACATAATGACCAGTGGATTAATTTAGCAACTCGGTCATGTCTAGCTTTGTAATCAGTTTGTGCGATTTTGCTGCATTCACATATTAAATGTGAAACAGTTTCGACTTTGTTATTGCAAAGTCGGCAGTTTGGGTTGTCAGTGGATTTTTGAATCTTCGCTTTCATGGCTTTAGTTTGTAGTGCTTGTTCTTGAGCGGCCAGTATTAAACCTTCCATTTCTTTCTTTATAGTTCCCATCTTAAGCCATGTCCATGTCAAGTTGTCATCACATTTTCCTTCAATGTTTTTCAAGTGCTGTCCATGCAAAGCCTTGGTCTTCCATCTATTTAATCTGTCATCCAGCTGTTTTTCCTTATATTCTGCCTTTGTTTCTGTTGCTTTTATGCTGTTCTCCATTTTTACAGCCTGCAGCTATTATTATTATTATTATTATTATTATTATTATTATTATTATTATTATTATTATTATTCCCCTCTTCCGCCGCTCACTTAAGACACTTCTTTTTCAGCAAGCTGGACTGGCGTAGAACTTGAATTTTAGAACAATAGAGCCTCAGCCAAGTTAGCACAGGTTTTCTATTTAATTTCTTTTTAATTCTTGTATATTGTTATTTATTGTAAATTTTTTAATGTCCTGTGCACCGCCCAGAGTCTGTCTCGACGGAGATTGGTGCGGTTAACAAATCGAATAAAATAAATAAATAAATAAATAAATAAATAAAATAAGTAAATACTATTATTATTATTATTTTAAGAAAGTACTTGGTTGATGCCTAGGACACTGGCAGCAACCCATATCAGCCATTGAACAATGGTATTTGTGATGCATTTTTTTTAATGTTCAGTTGGCTGAGATTCATGTTTAATGAATAAAAGAAATAACAATAACAATAGTTGAAAAGAAACAAGTATGGTTCATTGACATTGCAATACCTGGTGATGCACGAATTGAAGATAAACAGCAAGAAAAAAAACCACAAAATACTGGGACTTGCAAATTGAAGTTGAGCGACTGTGGAAAAAGAAATCACGTGTTGTCCCGATTGTAATTGGAGCCCTTGGAGCAAGACCTAAAGGGCTACCTCGCTATTTGGAAATTCTAAATTTACCGGACTTGAACATTCTGACTCTACAAAAAACCACCCTACTTGGAACAGCTTCTATCCTCCAACATTACCTTCGCAGTTCCTAGGTCCTTGGTTAGGACTCGAGCTGTTGAGCTACCAACCAGCCCCCCAAAGGCTGGGAATCTCACCATAGATTAACCACAGAATAATAATAATCAGAATAATAATGACAGCTCCTAGGTCCTTGGTTAGGGCTCGAGCTGTTGAGCTACCAACCAGCCCCAAAGGCTGGGAATCTCACCAAAGGTTAACCACAGACTAATAATAATCAGAATAATAATGACAGCTCCTAGGTCTTTGGTTAGGACTCGAGCTGTTGAGCTGCAAACGAGCCCCAAAGGCTGGGAATCTCACCAAAGATTAACCACAGAATAATAACAACAATAATAATAATTGCATACTAAAAAAAATACATGTATCCGAAAAGTCATGGGAGCACAAAGTGGAAAAAGTAACTGAAAATGAGAAGGTGAAGCTCTTGTGGGACTTTCCAATACAGACGGATCCTTATTTGGAAGAATTGCGCCAGGAAGCTGCGCTTCCGGTTCCTGGCACACATGTGCGTGTGAAGACCTGCTGACCGGCATGGAACCTGGAAGAGCAACGGGTGATGGCTGGTGTGCCCGGAGAGATGGCTTCTGCATGCCACTTGCCATAGGTTCGCCATCACGGTCCTATACCATTCCTGGACAAATGGCTGTCCAATCTCTTCTTGAAAACCTACATTAAAAGTTGTGGTTTGATGTTAATGTTTTGCTCTGTTGCACGAAGGGAATCCAAAATCAATGCCTTTTCTTTCTTTTTCCCCTTTCCTTTCCCTCACTTTTTCCTTCCCTATTTTCCCTATTTACTTTTGCATCTTCATTGTATGCTATATTATCAATGAATAAAAGCTTACTTTTAAAAAAAAAAAACACACACACACAATCTCTTGTGTTGGAGCATCTACAACTTCTAGAGGTAAGTCATTCAAGTCATTCCAGTTATTCATCGATAGGATTAATGATGGGAAGTTTCTCCTTAGTTCTAGGTTGGATGTCTCTTTGATGAGCTTCCATCCGTTTCTTCTTGCCCTGCCCTCAGGTGATTTGGGGAATAAGATGACCCCCTTCTTCTCTGGGACAGCCCCTCACCTCTAGTCCTTCTCTTCATTAGACTGACAACCCTAGTTCCCTCAATCATTCGTCGCAAGATGTGAGAGAAATATGGAGAAAATGTGCAAAATAAGTTGGAATCTTGCAAGAACTCAGCATGATATTCCCAGAGGAGCTGAACAAAATTCCCACAATGTCACCTTTGATAGCACCTGCAGACCAAGAATAAAATCCCAGCAAATCTGAGCCTTCTCTGTGGCAGCCCCTGCCCTCTGGAATGACCTATCCCCTGACCTACGGACGATCACTGACCTACGCCTTTTCCGTCGGGCCCTGAAGACCCATTTATTTCGTGCTGCCGGCCTGTCGTAGTTTTTAACTTGATTTTAGTAGGGGGTTTTAATTTGGCAGGCCAATTTATTTAATTATATCTTAACATTTGATCTTAACTTTTATATGACTCATTTTTACTGTTGGCTGTACACCGCCCTGAGTCCCGAAAGGGAGATAGGGCAGTATATAAATGCAATAAATCTTAAATCTTAAATGATGCTCTTGTCAGGGTCCCAAGTAACACCCCCAACGAAAGAAGACTCTGAGGCTTGAGTTGCCTCAAAGTTCCATTTTATGGCACTTCGGGGAAAACCCGAATACGAAAGCTTCCAGGTTTTCCCCACCCAAGTGAAAGCGCCAGTCCCTGCCCAGCACCCACACGGCCCTCACATGGTCCAATCGATGCACCGTCCCAACTGGAGATGCCTCCCAGTCACACCACTTCAGGTGCAGGGCAAGATGTCCTTGACTCTATGAGAAAGGAATGTTCTTTTGACTATGTCTACCTCACTCCATATAATGCCCAGTTTCTCACACCATTGAATGTGGCCGGCATGAAGGCCTGGTGCAAAAGATGGCTTCCAGGTCTGATAGCACTCTCCTCCCATTGCCCACCACCGACTCACCCACCAACAACGTCTGTGATGTAAGCTTGGCTGGAAGAGAACAACTTGTCCCACATCAGTCAGGGAGTTTGAGGGCTGAAGGGGGACTTGGACCTATTGGTTTTAGCACAGGATTATTATTTAATAGCTTTTTAATATGGGTATTTATATGTATGTTTTGGTTTTAAATTGCCTGTGCGCCGCCCTGGGACCTTTTAGGAGAAGGGCGGGGTATAAATTGGAATAATAATAATAATAATAATAATAATAATAATAATAATAATAATAATAATAATAATAATAATAATAATAATAATAATAATAATAATAATAATAATAATAATAATAACAATAACAATAACAACAACAACAACAACAACAACAACAATAATAATAATAATAATAATAATAATAATAATAATAATAATAATAATAATAATAATAATATAATAATAACCTGTGTCACTTCAAAGCTTCACCACCACATCACATAGTTCTTCATTCTATAGGAACCCAGATTGTTGTAAAAATGTAAGCCAACATTTGATTGATTGGATGGGTGGTTGGTTGGTTACCTGGTTACTTGGTTACTTGGTTGGTTGGTTAGTTAGTTGATTGATTGATTAATTGTTGGTTGGTTGGTTGGTTAGTTGATTGGTTGGTTAGTTGATTGATTGATTGATTGATTGTTAGTTGGCTACTTGGTTACTTGGTTGGTTGGTTGGTTAGTTGATTGATTGATTGATTGATTGATTGATTGATTGATTGATTGATTGTTGGTGGGTTACTTGGTTACTTGGTTGGTTGGTTAGTTGACTGATTGATTGATTGATTGATTGATTGATTGATTGATTGATTGATTGATTGATTGTTGGTGGGTTAATTGGTTACTTGGTTACTTGGTTACTTGGTTGGTTGGTTGGTTGGTTGGTTGGTTGGTTGGTTGGTTGTTGGTTGGTTGGTTACTTGGTTGGTTAGTTGATTGATTGGTTGGTTGGTTGGTTGGTTGGTTGGTTGGTTGGTTGGCTGGGATACCATATCTCCTATGAAAACGGACAATGTGTTTTGTTTAGCTGGACTTAGGGATTAACTGGTCTATGTAACACCTGGCAATAGAGTAGTGTTCCTTAACCTTGACCAGTTAAACATGTATAGAACAGAGTAGGGTAGGGTAGGGTATGGTAGGGTAGGGTAGGGTAGGTGTTGTGGCCTAGCCGGCTCGGGATGAGCTGCTGATGGATTCCTCTAGTGAGGAGTCCTATGAGTCGGCTCTAGAGGAGGAAACCCAGTTTGTCCCGGATGTCAGGCTAAGGATTGAGAGGAGGCAATTAGCAGAACGACGCCATCGGAGATACAGTATCAGCTGCCTAATTGCCTAGCCCTTCCCAAGAGGCTTTAAAAGAAATCCTCCGTGAAGAGTAGGTTTGCAGGAAACAACAGAGAAGCTTCAGAGTCGGAGAATTGTGTCGTGTAATCTTTCAGTCTAGTTCAGGTTAGTTCAGGCAAGCTGCCAAGTAGCAGTCCGTCTAGTTAATTATCTTGTGAAGGGAGGGAGTCAGAACAGGTAGGGTAAGGTAGGGTAGGGTACATTTTATTGTCACTTTAAATGTACACTAATCAGCATATATTAAAATGAAGTTTCATTGCGTACAGTTCCCCAAAGGTCACCACCTTCAATATATACTACATAAATGTGACAAAATAAATAAAAAAATATTATGCATATACCCACATATATTATATGACACAGTGAAACAACACAATCTAGTTCTGGTGTATACATGGCAGAGCGCCCACCCACCCATCCACCCCCAAGGTCAAACATAACCCTGACGCGACCCTCAATGAAATCGAGTTTGATACCCCTGACTTAGAATGAGGAAGTCACTAACTTGTACATTGGGCACTATCTAATAAAATGAAATTCAATTGTGAAAAAAGTAAGGTCCTACATATAGGCAAGAAAAACCAAATGCACAAGTACAGTATAGGTGGTACCTTGCTGCCAAAAAAGCCAACACAGTTCTAGGCTGCATAAACAGAGGGATAGAATCTAGATCACGTGAAGTGTTAATGCCACTGTATAGTGCCTTGGTAAGGCCACACTTGGAATACTGCATACAGTTTTGGTCGCCACGATGTAGAAAAGACGTGGAGACTCTGGAAAGAGTGCAGAGAAGAGCAACCAAGATGATTAGGGGACTGGAGACTAAAACATATGAAGAACGGTTGCAGGAGCTGGGTATGTCTAGTTTGATGAAGAGAAGGACCAGGGGAGACATGATAGCAGTGTTCCGATATCTCAGAGGGTGCCACAAAGAAGAGGGAGTCAAACTATTCTCCAAGGCACCTGGGGGCAGAACAAGAAGCAATGGGTGGAAACTAATCAAGGAGAGAAGCAACTTAGAACTAAGGAGAAATTTCCTGACAGTTAGAACAATTAACCTCTGGAACAGCTTGCCTCCAGAAGTTGTGAATGCCCCAACCCTGGAAGTCTTTAAAAAGTTGTTAGATAGCCATTTGTCTGAAATGGTATAAGGTTCCTGCCCACGCAGGGGGTTGGACAAGAAGACCTACAAGGTCCCTTCCAACTCTGCTATTGTATTGTATTGTATTGTATTGTATTGTATTGTATTGTATTTTTAAAAAAAAACTACGGAGGGGATCTATTTAAGTATCTTAAATAAATCGCATTGGCAATTCTGCCAAAAGGAATCAGACAGTTGGAATTTTAAATCTGTAATTATGTGCTAATAAGATAAGTGAAAGTGTTAACCACAAGAATGCAGGCCAGCTGCAAAGGATTAACAATTAGAGCTGGAAGCTGAGCATTTTTAGACAGCAGACAGGCTAAAATATCAATTCAGTTACTGAATTTTAGGTCTTTGTTTAAGCCAGGGGTAGTCAACCTTTTTATACCTACTGCCCACTAATCATCATCATCATCATCATAATCATCATAATCATAATCATAATCATAATCTTTATTGTCATTGTAATAAAATTGTAATAAAATTACAATGAAGTTGGTTCAAGCGCTGTGCCAACATTTGCATCAGGTGGAATACAGACAGCAGTGACAGCCATAAGAGGAATCTCTCCAGGCAAACAAAATGGCAGACAAATGACAGTCGAGAACCCCACGTCTGCAGGACAGTGTGTATAAGCAACCCCACTGTCAGTACACCAGTTATTAATTGTGTAAAATTCAAATCTGTTTGGCATTTTAGGGGTTGGTGGAAGAGGAGCACGTCTCTTTTCCTTTTTTATTTCTTGTTGCAATGAACTTTGTGGAATCGCACTTGGCATTTTTTTTCTTCTCTCTCAGCTTTCCCAACAGAAAAGGATGGAATCACTGGTAGGGGTGGCGCTCTCCGCTTCTTCATTTCAATTCTTGCAGTTGCCCCTTGTATATTCCCAAGAGATAATGATGGTGCCACCCAGTGGTGGGTTTCAAATTTTTTAGAACCTACTCTGTAGGTGTGGCCTATTTTGTGGGCGTGGCTTGGCAGTCATGTGACAGGGTGGGAGTGGCCACCTTTTAAAATGTGGTGAAACTCATTTAACAACGCTCTTGCTTAGCAACCAAAATTTTGGACTCAATTGTGATGATTCATTCATCCCTTAGACCGATACGCTCCCACAGAGAGGGCCTTCTCAGGGTGCCGTCGGCCGGGCAATGCCGACTGGCGACACCCAGAGGAAGAGCCTTCTCTATGGCGGTCCCAGCCCTTTGGAACGACCTACCCCCTGAACTTCGCACCATCTCCGACCTCCGCCTCTTCCGCAAGTGTCTAAAGACATATTTGTTCCATCTAGCCGGCCTAGCGTAATCTCCAAATTTAAAACTATCTCTGACTTTTAGATAGTTTTAAATTTGGGGATTTTAATTTGGTTTTAGCGCAGGATTTCATTGAATAAGTTTTTTTTAATTTTATATGGTTTTGTATGTATTTTTAATATTCCTGTGCGCCGCCCTGAGTCCGTTGGAGAAGGGCGGGGTATAAATTGAATTTTTTAAAAAATCTTTCTTTCTTTCTTTCCTTCCCTTCCCTTTCCTTTCCTTTCCTTCCCGTTGGGTCACTGGCAGCGGCGGGCCAGATTTACTTCCAGGTACGCCGGTGGAACCCCCTCTCACCGGTTCTCTAAATTTCACCAACCGGCTCTCGCGAGTAGGTGCGAGCCTGCAGAAACCCACCACTGGTGCCACCGTTACAGAACATAAACTTTGTGAAGAATCTGCGATCATTGTTTCATCAAGGCTTTGTTTACGATACAACATGGGTTTTAAAAATTCTCTACTACCTACATCTAGGCTTCTTCTTCTTGAGGATTTCTCTGCCTGAAACTTGATTTTCTTACTTGTCCTAATAAATCCGAGTAATCCTTTTTTTTTTCTTTAACTGATGTATCACAACCAGTTGATATGTTTGTTTCTCTATAATTCACAGTAGGTTCAGAGCGAGTTTTTGATGGAAAAGTATTTTTGTATCTCTGTTAGTAGTCAAATTTTCTAACCACCCACCGGTTCCACAGGAATGGGGATTTATAAAGTAGGGAAGTCAATTAAATTTAAAAAAAGGAAAGTGATTCAGTATCGGACAAAACCCCGACCGCCCACCATGAAAGCTGGAACACCCACTAGTGGGCAGTAGGGACCAGGTTGACTACCACTGGTTTAAACCATAGGTAGTCCTCGATTGACGCCACAATGGAGCCCAAATTTGCCATTGCTAAGTGAGACAGTTGTTAAGTGAATCAGTGCAGATTAAGTCAGTACCACAGTTGTTAAGTGAATCCGGCTTCCCCATTGACTTTGCTAGTTAGAAGGTCGCAAAAGGGGATCACGAGACATTGCGACTGTCATAAGTACACGCCAGTTGCCACGCCTCTGAATTGTGATCATGTGACCATGGTCGTAAGTGTAACAAACAGTCCTAACTCACTTTTGGAACAGTCACTAAATGAACAGTTGCGTGGAGAAGACTAACTGCCTTCCTACCACGCCTCATTGTGTATTCAAATATGCCTATGCATTAACCTAATCCAGGGGTCTACAAAGATGACTCTTTTAAGACTGGTGGACTTCAACTCCCAGAATTCCAAAGCCAGCTATGCTGGCTTTGGAATTCTGGGAGTTGAAGTCCACCAGTCTTAAAAGAGCCAACTTTGCAGACCCCTGATCCATAAGGCTAACTTTCTCAGGCTCCTGGGCTGCTTACATCCTATCACATAAATAATCAGCATCTGCAATTGTAATGTAACCAAGTCAATAAAAATATCATTTGCATGGCTTTATAAAGGGGGCTTGTCAACCCAGCTAACTTTTGACTTCTGTTTCCTTGCCTCCAGGAATCATTATCTGTCAATAAACCAAATTTATGCTTTGCTGGAATTGAATCCTGCCCTCGGGTTCAAACACGCCCTTTGGGAGAAATTCCTCGACACCTGGGAGACTTTAAAAGGGAATTGGAGAAATCCATGGGAGATATTTCACACCTGTCAAAGGTTATGGGTCTCAAGAGTCCATGTTACCACCGAGTTGGGAATAGCACAGTCCAAATACACCATAGAGAGGAAGTGGCATGATAGCATGTCGTGTATTTGTGAACATTTTTTTTCTTTCCCACTTCCTCTTCCCCTTGTCTCCCCTGCTTTCCTGATTTCTACCTTCCTTCCTTCCTTCCTTTCTTCCTTCCTTCCTTCCTTCCTTCCTTCCTTCCTTTCCTCTTGCCTCACCTTTCCTGCTTTCTAGCTTCTTTTCTTCCTTCTTTCTTCCTTCCTTTCTTTTCCACTTCCCCTTCCTTTCCTTGCCTCACGTGTTTTCCTGTTTGCTTCCTTCCTTCCTTCCTTCCTTTCCTACTGCCCCTTCCTTTCCCTTCTTTCCTCTTGCCTCACCTGCTTGCCTGCTTTCTTCCTTCCTTCCTTCCTTCCTTCCTTTCCTACTGCCCCTTCCCTTCCTTTCTCTTGCCTCACCTCCTTCCTTCCTTCCTTCCTTCCTTTCCTTTCCTTTCCTTTCCTACTGCCCCTTCCTTTCCCTTCTTTCCTCTTGCCTCACCTGCTTGCCTGCTTCCTTCCTTCCTTCCTTCCTAGCTTCCTTCCTTCCTTCCTTCCCTACTGCCCCTTCCCTTCCTTTCTCTTGCCTCACCTCCTTCCTTCCTTCCTTCCTTCCTTCCTTCCTTCCTTCCTTCCTTCCTTCCTTCCTTCCTTCCTTGAAGATGATTAGGGAACTGGAGGCTAAAATATATAAACCACAGTTCCTGGAATTGGGTATGTCTAGTTTCAGGAAAAGAAGGACTAGGGGTTTGGACTGGTTCAAGCAAACCGGTCGCTCCAATGATCAGCTGGGAGCGAATCGGTTCTCCCCAACAATCAGATGGGCCCAGCCGTGCTATTTTCCTACCTGTAAGTTCTCAGCTGATTCGCGCGGCAGAGCAGATTGCCACGCGAATCAGCTGTGTTAGTCCTCCGAAGAAACCCAGAAGTAAAAAGTTCTTCAAACTGTGTGTGTGCGCGCGCACAGTGTGCGCAAATCACACAATCACAAAACCATTTATTAAACTGGGAGAATCCCATCATTGGATAGCAGTCTTCTAATATTCAAGGGGCTGCCACAAAGAAGAAGTCAAGTTATTCTCCAAAGCCTCTGAGGGTAGGACAAGAAGCAATGGATGGAAACTAACCAAGGAAAGAAGCAACTTAGAACTAGGGAGAAATTTCCTGACAGGAATAGCAGTAACTGTGAGAGGGATCTTGGAGTCCTAGTAGAAAACCATTTAAATAGGAGCCAGCTGTGTGCAGCAGCTGCCAAAAAAGCCAACATAGTTCTGGGCTGCATCAACAGAGGGATAGAATGAAGATCACCTGAAGGGTTAATACCACTTTATAAGACCTTGGGAATGCCACATTTGGAATTCTGCATCCAGTTTTGGCTGCCACGTTGTAGAAAAGATGTGGAGACTCTAGAAAGAGTGCAGAGAAGAGCAATAAAGATGATTAGGGGACTGGAGACTAAAACATATGAAGAACGGTTGCAGGAACTGGGGATGTCTAGTTTGATGAAGAGAAGGACCAGGGGAGACATGATAGCAGTGTTCCGATATCTCAGAGGGTGCCACAAAGAAGAGGGAGTCAAACTATTCTCCAAGGCACCTGAGGGCAGAACAAGAAGCAATGGGTGGAAACTAATCAAGGAGAGAAGCAACTTAGAACTGAGGAGACATTTCCTGACAGTTAGAACAATCAATCAGTGGTACAGCTTGTCTCCAGAAGTTGTAAATGCCCCAACACTGCAAGTCTTCAAGAAGATGTTGGATAGCCATTTGAAATGGTATAGGGTTTCCTGCCTAGGCAGGGAGTTGGACTAGATGACCTCCAAGGTCCCT